>JAUYWV010107885.1:0-12812 GCA_032274565.1 Nematoplana nigrocapitula
GAAAGACGTCCCCTGAGATGAATAGAAACGTCTAGGATGGAATTTATCAAATATAGTTGGATGGAAAGACGTCCCCTTAGATGAATAGAAACATCTAGGATGGAATTTATCAAATATACTAACTTGGATAGAAAGACGTCCCCTGAGATGAATAGAAACGTCTAGGATGGAATTTATCAAATATAGTTGGATGGAAAGACGTCCCCTGAGATGAATAAAATCGTCTAAGGTGGAATTTATCAAATATACCTGGATAGAAAGACGTCCCCTGAGATGAATAGAATCGTCTAAGGTGGAATTTATCAATTATACCTGCATAGAAAGACGTCCCCTGAGATGAATAGAAATGTCTAGGATGGAGTACTGTAGAAAGCTAGCACGAAATAGTTCAACGACGTCTTATTTCCTCCTCCTCTGCCTCCAGCCCACATGGCGGCGATGGAAGGGCATTTGCCAGTGCTCAAATACCTGATCTCATGCGGTCCCAGCTCCATCCATGTCCTGTCCGGACGGAACGACCAGGGCGAAACCCCCAAAATGCTGGCCCAGCAGTTCTTCAAGACGGACGTGGTGGAGTACATCTCCCACATCGAGTGGGAACGCGATTGTCCGGAGGAGGCCGAATCTGTCGCCTTTCCCGCCCACATGGCAGCACACCAGGGCGATCTGGACCACCTGCGCATGCTGGTCGAGAACGGGGTGGTTAATATCAACGAGAGGGACGACCACGGGGCAACCCCGGCGCATAAAGGTGAACTGGGCGCACCATTGGCCGCCGACTAATGCTCTTGTGATCTCGCTGTTTCTCCTTCTTTCTCCGGTTCACTCTTTTCATTTCTTTCTTGCTCTCTCTCTCTCTCTCTCGAACTATTTGACTCGCTCTCTTTCTTATGTCTATATGACTCACCGCCATCTATCTTTTTCTAACGTTCTTTCTCCTCCCTTTCTTTTGTTTTCACTCGCTCTCTATCTATTTTTCGTCCTTTTATCTTTCGATCGGTTTCATATCTATCTTTCATTCTGTTTTTCCTGTTGCCTTTCTCCTCTCTCTTTCTTTTATTCCTCTCTTTTCCTTCCCCTATCTATTTCTGTTCTCTCCTTTCAGTAATAAGAGTTATCAAAACGTCCCCCCTCCTTGCCATGTCGAACACTATTTGCAAGCTCTTAACGAGGGGTGTAACTTTGCCAAAAGCACCATGAATAACTAGCGTTTAGTTTGTCCGTTGTTTTACCTTTATTGCCAGATGAGGGAGGTGGAGCTGGGGTGGTCTAGAGTTGAACTTCAATGAACGAAAGAGTCCTATTTACATTCTACTTTCCCTCTCTCTTCTCATCTGGTCAAATCTGTGTTTTTGCCGCCCTCCCTAACACAGCCGCCGGTCAAGGTCATCTGCACGTCCTCCAATGGCTGATCGAGATGGGAGCGAACACACAGATCCAGAACGATGCCGGAGAGACCCCGCGTGACGTGGCCAGACGCTTCGCCCAACTGGCCGCCCTGCGAATTCTGGGCGGTGACGAGACCGACCGGGATGAGGCCTTCCGGTCCGACGACCCCGATGGCGTGTCCGATCCGCCCTTCGGGAACACAGAGGGCGAGGGCATCGAACTGACAGATAAGCAGAAGAAAGAGGCTCAGGGTGAGTACCAGATGTGGTTGATTGGTTGCTAATTGAATGATGACAATTATGGAAAATTAACGAGTATAAATATATTTGACATAATTACGTAGTTTTTAATCTAAAATGCAAGAATCCAGTTTACTGCAACGATTTTATCAGACAGATATCTACCATGCTGATATTATTCTATCTACTACAGATCGTCAGTACCACGTATAAACAGACACATTTTGTGTAGGATGGAGTCAATTATGATCTGACAAAAATTTGCCTGTCAAATAAACAACAACATTTGCAAGCTTTCTAGCGGCCAATTTTATCAAATTAGTTAGAGTAAATTTTGGATTTGGCGCTCAATAAACCTTTAGAATTTCAAAATTCGGACTTTGGAGGCTATAAAGGGGCACAAATGTATTTTAAAGATTAATCAATCTCTTAAGATCAACTAAAAGTTTACCTAATCTAAAAACACTTTCTTTTGTTAGATGCAAAAGGTCAATGAACAACAGCAGTTGTCAGCACGTGGGTACACACGATACTGTTTTTGTAGTGCAACTTTTGATGCGATTATCTGCACGATTTTAGAACATCTTTCCTATACCTGATACAATGTTTCGATTTTAAGCACGATTTTCTAGGCGGTATTTATAAATTCTATTTTAAAAAATCTGTCGTATGAACAAAAAGAGAAAAATAACTCCGAAAATATAAATATTAATTTTAATTATTAAATATGAATGTGAATATTACATAAAAAATGCATATAAATAATGACTATAAACAAAACATATAAATGGAAATAAATGTAAATATATTGATATTACTAATATTATTAATACCTGATGGTACATTTAGCTATTTTGCTAATCGCCTTTCATCTCTTTTAACGATTGTGATAAATTTCTCGATTGGAGTTCCTCAACCATTGCTGCTCCTCATACATGTCAATTAGCTTATTAGCATTTATATTTTCTATTGTAAAAGTCGCAAGAAAATCGAACAGTTTCTATATTGTCGTACGAATAAAACGTATGCAAAATTGGCTCTATAAAAATCGTATGCGATTTAGCATATTGTCGAATTGTATACGAAAATTCGAATCGTGTGTGCCCTCCTTAATCACCGCAGATGAGAAATTAGGTTTCTCCGTTATATTTGTTCTTGAAATGAATACCTGGAAATTTATTATGACTAAACGATTACTAGCAATTGTTTTATTCTTCAAATTATACGCTATCGTCCAATTGTTCTAAACAAATCCTGGAGTACTAAATGTTAATTAGTTTAGTGATGATTCCTTGAAATTAATTCAAGGTCATATAAATAAATATGACATCATATGATCGATTAACGAACCAAATGACCAAAATATCAACTCGGCGAGTCATTACAGGCAAGAAAATAAAACTTCTTCACCATTTATTCAAGCTCGAAAATCGGAGTAAGAACGAAAATTGCTGATGTTGATCTATGAAATGACTGAATGAAGGAAGATGGAAGGGGAGAATTGATTGTACAAAAACAACCCAGATTATAGGCTTTAGACAGTTGCCCAAATCGAATAGTTCTCTCTGGAAATCGGAGGCTTCTCGTTTCATTGAAACCATTGGTCTGTTGTTCACGTATTTCTGATGATTTTATCATCCTGATATTTTGTGGGTAAAAATAGTAGAAGGAAAATATTATACTCTGCGCACCTTTCCCTCCTGCACATTTTTATACACTGCAGTTTTAAAAAAATCTATCTAATAGATCCAAATGACTTTTCTATAGGCGAGGCGGCTGGGTGTGGTTTCGTTCTGTTTGGGACTCATCAAATGTACGCAAGAGAATACTACTGGAATTCAAGCAAGGAGCTCCGGAAAATGATTTCACCTCACGCGTATAAATGGCATCACGTCATCACATGCAATGCCTTTAACTAGGCAAGGCGGCTGGGTGTGGATTTCAAACTGTCCGGCCCAACTCTAGTACATGACTAGTTTCGTCCTGATTGGGACTCATATATTTAATAGGATAAAACTGACAGTTACCCTGGGCGGTCATCCTGACAAAATGTGACAGAACTAATTCACTCTGTTCTGCAATCTTTCAGTTCGGGCCAAGAAGAAGGTGGACGAATTGGATCGGTTGTTGGAAATTGCGCGAGAAAATTACAAACAGCTGGGTGGAAAGTTGAGCGACAAGGAGAAGAAACGATTGAAGGAGATTCGGGAGAAAGATCAGTACGTTTGCATTTCACTATACAATCACAGACTTGTCTATCTTGCACAACCATGTAGTTTGAATGAAATAGAATACTACTGCTCTGTGTTATGCAATATAATGCTGCTAAAATTGCTATAATGTGTAAATGTACAGCATTTCACAATTTTATTCAGCAAAAAAATGAGAGAAAAAAAATTAATGGTAACTTCTTTATAAGTAGTTGTTTTTTAAAAATAAACTATCTTTGATTCCTAATTTAAATAATTCCATTTGAATGCAAAAATAATTATGATTTACCTCATGAGAATTATTATATATATTATTCAGTGAGACTAAATTGAGAGGCATTACTGGTGAGTTTATTTTTTAATGTTTGAAATTATTGTATTTTTTCATAGTTATTTTCAGAGAATTTATGTTTACACAATAACATAAGATTTGAATAAAGGTTTTAGCTCGGTCTCACGATTAAATTTGCAGAGGATGGAAGAACAGGTGCACAGCATTGAACGGTGTTGATATACGATGAAAGTTGTAACGAAGTCCTAAAGTTGCAAAAATGTGAACTGCTCTTAATAATAACAATTCCTGCTCATCTTTTGAAATTGAATTCAGTATAACTTCTCGGGCAGAACTTTTCAGAATGAAACTATTGAATATGTTGCTTGATATAATATAGATTTTCAGTCTATTCATAAATGCATATTGCTCTCCGATTTATTGATGATTCGCTGTTTTTTGTTTTATTAGAAAACAACAAAAGTAAGTTTTGTGCTAATCTAACAATCTATACAATATCGGATACAGTATACATTGACTTAGTTTGGATATTTGCACGCTATCATTAACATTCTGTTCTTCTTATAGATTAGCTACTCACCAGGGTACGCAATATCTTTATAGATTCTATCATTGATTAACTGGTGATGGTCTATTAGTTTTAGCTTACCTTATACTGACTCTTTTATTAACCCAAATATGAGCACTAAGTTAATATATGGTATTCTTTATAAATACACTAAATAGATTTTCGTCAATATATTTTGTCGCAATCATAAAAGCTTTAATATAATGTTATCCAACAAATAGATTTTTACAGTAACTGACTGTTTCAGACCACGAAGCGAAAAATATTCACATAAACTGTGCCGTATCTTCAGCCGCATTAGATGGGAAATTGATCGGATCCCAGCACCGTCTCCACAATTCTCTGACTTGTCTAGAGGATGCATGTTATTGGTTTATAGTTACATACCCGATAAAAGTTTTGAGTTTTATATTTCTATAAACGAGGTAGCATACTTTTAACTACACCTTTTCAAATTCAAATTAGCCAAATAGAAATATAGATTCGTTAAATGGAAATACAAATCCTCTACATATTTCTAGAAGAGAAAATAAATATTAATATATTGCTACTGTATCACTCTAAACATGATACGGAATACCTTGGCAATATTAGTGTAAGCTTGAACTGCTTAACAAATCGTTTAAAACATTGAAGGAAATTCCATATTTGATTAATTATACTGTATATAGCAGTATATTAACGGTATAGGGTATTAACTGTATTACCAAAATATTCCATGATTATTAATTAGTGCTCCTGTAAATTTTCTAATTTACTATCATATAGAAACAGTGTTTACACATTTTACTATCCCATTTGCATTTAGAAAGGTTTTAGAAAGAATTTTTCGTATAGCCGACTTGATAATGGCAGGATTAACAAATTGCTCAAGAATTTCAAGCCTGAAGTTTGCAATATTTATTCCTGTAATTTGGGGTCCAGAACTCCAGAATTAATCTGCAGAGGAGAGGACTTTCACCATAATGTGATCTTGTAATGGGAGGTTGAAGGGTCTGCCTATTCAGTTTTCAAATTTTCTCTTGGCGAATTTGTCTTTTCATTTGACGAATTTGAATTTAAAATGTGTAGTTTGGCATGGTAATATGTTGGTCTTTTTATTTATCTATAGAAATGCAAAATCGGAACTCCTCTGAAAACAAAATTACGGTCACTATTTGGAAAAGTGTGTGCCAGTAGTACTCGAAGAATTTTCTGAACTATGTCGCTGCGCTCCCTCATCTATAAACTCCCCCCGTACTGAAAAACTGCTTTTCTTAAAATCGCTGATATAAATATGGCTATGGACTTTGCCGTTTTTCTGATGATGCGGGTTGTCCGGCGAATCTTGTCAAATTATATACATTTTAATAATAATCGATGCTGTTTTGTTTGATGAAGAAAAATCGATGAATTACAAGGTCAGTTGGACTACGAGCGAATGAAACGGGAGAAATTGGAAGGTCAACTGGACGAGTACAAACGAGAGATAGCTCATTTGAACGCTCAACTGGAACAGCTTGTTCCCTATTCTCCCAGCGAGGTAGGCAGAGTGGCATTTTTGGTGTTACTTAAACTGAAACAGTTGGTAACCGCCCAACATTTTCTATAAGAACTTGTAATCATACGCAATTGTTTTAACACCAACCTTATCTAACCTGCACACTTCCTCCAATAAACTTACACCTTGTGTGCAAGGGAATTCTCAGAAGCTTTTTTGCAACTCCTTTTATTTCCATATCAACGGTATTATGCAAAGACAACAAGAAATGGTAATAAGTATATAATAGAGTCACCCATGATATAGAGGTAAGGTCAATGGCATGTCACCAATCTTCTTCATCTCGGTCCAGTTCTCCATACTTCCTGTGTTTTTCTACACACCGTCTTTCCAACGTAGTCCAGGTCGTCTTCTTCTTTTACGTCCCGTTTCTTCAATCAGGAAAGCTCCCTTGGTGCTCGTTCTTCCTTCATTCTTGCGAAATGGCCAGCCCAAGAGTTTGCTGGAGGCCGACTTCTTCTCTGTTATCTTCCAATCTTTCCTCTCCAACACCTTTGCGTTAGTTATCCAGCTCGCATAGTTGTAACCTTTTCATTTGGGTCTCCACCAGAGCTACTGTCTCAAGTTCATCTATACTTGCTGGGATGACACATGCACTTAATACTTTTCCCTTCAATTTCTTCCAATCTTTCTATATGCCATTACACATTCTACCTTCCTCCATGCCTGCGCTCTTCTGATCACTTCTCCATCTGTACTTCTATCTTCTGTAACTCCTCCACCCAAGTACACAAAGCTACAGACCTGCTTCAAGGGCACACCATTTCATTTTATATCTAGTTCTTCGTGTTGTTCTCCAACCCAAATCACCTCAGTTTTAGATATGCTTATTCTTAGTCCGTGTCTTCCGAATTCAGACTTCCATTATTCTAACCTTTTCTGTAGTTGTTGTGCATACTCAGCTAGTAGTGCCAGGTCTTCTACGTACATGGGTTGGTCCCAACCCGTGAGTTCAAGAAGACAATTTCTCTAACGTGTAATCAACTTCCAGGCGTCAAACTAGTGTACAGGGTTGCCGTGTAGAGTAGCAATCCCCATTACATCGCACTAGGCTGCTGGTGGTGGGATAACGTCTGAATCCATGAGAGTGAGTTCAGGCAGCTGCATTCCCCGCGAATCAAAGAAACCTTGGTTGTCATGGGGACGAGAAAAATGATAGTTCATTACTTTACCATTCAAATTAGGGGCTTTAGTGTGAGGAAACAGATCTACCAGGAATGATTCTTTTCATTTTTTATACCGGTGAGGTGTATTCTTTCTGTGTACCCGTGTCTCTAGTCAAATCGAGAACAAAATATATGACGTTCCAAAATCAGCCGAATGACAGCGCGTATGGCAGCCCTGGGGGTTCAATAAGGAAAGCTCGAGCTCGTCGCCTTTTACATTGAGAAGCTCGAGCTCGTCGCCTTTTACATTGAGAAGCTCGAGATCGTCGCCTTTTACATTGAGAAGCTCGAGCTGGTCGCCTTTTACATTGAGAAACTCGAGCTAGTCATCTTTTACATTGAGAAGCTCGAGCTCGTCGCCTTTTATATTGAGAAGCTCGAGCTCGTCACCTTTTGCATTGAAAAGCAGAGCAGTGCAAACCTCCATCTGAAGATGGGATATAATTTAATAAATTCGAATTATTCAGCATTTATTTTATTTTGCACAATTTATTCAATATACAGATGAGTAGAAGGGATTATATAAAGATTTTTACGACGTATAGGTAGGTGAGCTTTGCATTGTTAGTATCGCATTCTTCAGCGTTTTATCAATTCAGTGATGCATTTTGATAAATTGACATTCAGAGAGCTGTGCGACTTGTACGGGATTTCATGAAACAGAAAGTAAGTATGAACCGCTTCCCCATGTACAATATCGCTCTTTGCACAGCTGTGTATTAGCTGTGTTCAACTGAGCTCATTATATGCCTACAGTATGCCGCTTTGTCGTCATTGATTTTTACCAAACAGCCTATACATGTATCTACAACGAGAATATCATTATACACCTGATGCTTTTTTCCACGACTCACTTTACAAAGATTGATTTCAGAATTCAAATTATTTACAACAAAAGTCAATATGACGATGCACTGAACAATTTAGCTGTATCGATATAGTTTTATTAATTATTTTTTTATTGATTTCTGAAGATGTCATTGTTCTACTTCGAGAAAACCGAGTTTTATTGTCAAGGAATCTGAAGTTTTCAGCTTCAGTATCCACATTATTGGTATAGCAGTAGCAGACTGCGCAATTTCCTTAAAATAATTTAAATTTCAAATCATAAATTTATTTCGTTATTTGAATCGTGCGAAATTGTGTCTCAGTCGTGTGAATATATTCGCTTTCCATATCCATTGCAAGCTTTAGTTGGTCGTATGCCTATGCGAATATAGTGTTGATTCCTTCGTTATCAGACCTCATAATTGCACCTATAACTTTTATGGCACCAGGACCATGTAAGAACAGCGAAATCTGCTTTGTTGATTTGAATTTCTACGATAACGTAACAAAAATAACTTTCTAAATTGCATATACTATACTAGTGAAAGTTAAGTAGTATAAATATATTTCCTGTATTCTCATAAACCACGACGTAATTTCAATCTAAAAGTGGCATATTAAAACAAAGTGTGTCCTATCTAATCAAAGTGCAATTGTGCGGGTCAGATATCTGTGGTTAATTCAATCTTCTACTGCTCTATAGCGTATTTATATGTACAGTAGACATACATACACTGTATACGCTTTTAAGTATTTCACTATTTTTGCATTGTTATATTCTTCATTGAATGGAAGTTGCCGCGATTTGAGGTCACCCGTAGGCAATCTTAGGTCAATCCGTGCGAATACATTTTGTGTCCACTAACTCACCTGCGAGCATAATAGAGGGTCACCCATTCTGATCACAATCAAATGGAAATTCGCAAAATCAGCTCTTAAAATACATTTTTCGGCAATCAATATACTGTAGAGTCAAAATGAGTGTTGGGTTGAAACATTTTATGAACGAAAATAGAAAATTTCAAAGAAAGCTTCAAAATGAAGTTCTCACTCGCCTGATGTTTTCATGCCAGACAACGTACAGCAGACAGAACTTTGAAAACAATCTTGAACATTAGCATAACACAATGTGCGGGAGATGACTGAGTGTAACACGCTATGGTGAAACGATATTTTCTTGGAATCAGATTGTGAATCAATTATATCTTCCTCTGTTCAATTATTAGTATTGCTTCTTTTGCTAGTAGGTGATTGTACTTAGAATGTTGCATCAGCTTGCAAAATAATCTTCAATATCACCAGTTTGGTCTTTTATGTGCAGAAAGGAAATTTTCGCTGATATGACTGTTCCCAAATGAGTGCTCCTTTCTTGTTTGTGTCAGATACGATTTGTGTGACAGTTATAAGCCGCTTAACGGCGTGGACAAGTGTGTTGGCAACCTACTATAAAGAAGGCGATTAACTGTGGCTTCTTTTCTGTGGAACCTACTATCGCAGTAGTTAGTTGATGACCATTCTATAACTAGTACGATCTATGCATCGCTTTACTTGCAAATTTGACCCCTTTCTTATCAGTAAAAAGTATAGATAAAATTGATTTTTGACGAATTAATGTAGATATTTGTTCGAATTCCATATGATATCAGTGTTGCCACTCCAGCGGGATTTTACGATATGGCAGAAATGACGGAGTTTTAGAGGCTGGGCGGAGTTTTGAGCCTATACGGTAAATTTCCGCCAAAATGTGTATTTTAAAATCGGTTAATCAATCAATCTAAATTCGAGATCGATATAATGCCATACAGGTATATTAAAATTTATTTTCTGAGATATTCTCATTGCCCCTTTAAAGTTTAAACCCTGGTTGATGTAGAAATTTGGACTATGAGTGTATCTATAGTATGTAATAGAAAATAAATAGGTTGTATTGTAACGTACATATAGCAATATGTGCCAAGAGCCTATTTTGCTACATAAATATTTGTAACAAAGTTTCATTCATATTTTTATATTACGAAGATTTATTTCGTTATATTTTTACAGTTGAACAAATTTATTATACATTCTAATTATTGTGTGGTATGTAACTGTTACCTTATATGACGGGTGTCCCAAACCAAATGCAAATGAGAAAGCACAAATTGAATGCGAGTGACGTATGTATTCAGTAGCACGTGGTTATTAGAAATTCAAAAATTCATACTTGTACTTTCTCACTTGCGTTTTGATTTGGGACACCCTGTACCATGTGTACTTGTAGGTAATTGTGCATACATTAATGCAATAACTAAGCAGCGTACTATACAGTATCTACGCTACATTGTGATCGATATTTGACGTGAAACGCTTGGCCAATTAAAAACGGCGCAATGTTTATTTTTTGTTGGAGTGGCAACACTATATAACGCAGTATACAATACAAATTAGCCTTGGTCCTGTTTTCTTTCTTAAAATCTGAAAAATCAATTTGTTTTTTGCTCTATATACGGTTGACTGACTTTCAACATAATATACCGAATAACAGTAAGGATATGTCATTAATTGTCTGTGCTGTATTGGGTGGGTTAGGAGAGCGACCGTTTCCCATCACGAGATCGGGCTGCTCATCGTCAACGGCCCCCGCGCAAGGTGACGGTCAATTCCGCCCAACCCCGGGGCAAGAAGGAGGTTGCCCGCAAACCGCGCCCCAGATCTCAACATGATGTCGACGGGGTGTTCATCTATCGGCATAACAGCGCCGACCGGAGCATGTACAGACACTGAGAGAGAGACGTGAGCTATATATTGTGATCCGATGAGCTGGGAAGGGTATTGTAATTTGTACACGAGTATCATGGCATGTTTATGTAGAAATTGACTTGAAAAATAGTAGCAACTCTATATCAGTTGAAACATAATATAATGTCCTTATTTATGAACGTTGATTCCTGAATTTCTACTCTGTTTCGTTTCGTGCTCATGTCCCCCGTTCAGGAAACATAACTGGGATAGCGTAGCAGTAAAGAATTAATTTTACTAATGCAAATTCTAGTGCATAAGAATTAGTTCTATTGTTTGACTGCAGTTCATTTATTTGTTTTCACTTTTTATGTTCTGGCGTTTTGTCCTGCTCAATGACTAATGGCCAGTTTTTCACCTTTCCTTTCTCCTTGATTCTCTCTGTCGAAATCTGAATCATATCAGAAACGGCGCGTACTGCAGGGATAACATGAGGCCTTCTCTGGACCCGATGTCCACTGTGCTGGGTTGGCGGCCCGTCTCTCCCGGGAGGATTCCCGATAAATCAGATCTTCTTATATCCTTTGTCTGAGACATGCCTCCAGTATTTGAGCAGGGGGAGGTTTCATCGCTTTTTGAGATAGTGGATCAGATTCTTCGAAGCGTCTGAATTTCCCCACTTTGATAGCTGTAACGACTTCGAGTCTCGCTCTAAGAGGAACAAGATACGCCTCAAGCAGAAGCAATTCGACATTTGTCGTTCTCATACATCCCGTTATGCACCGAGCAGCCTTGTTTTGAATACACTCAATCCTGTCCATTTTGGACGACGCCATTCTACTGTACCAACATTCCGCCCCATACTCGATGATGCGAAGATCAGAAATATTCCACCCCCATTCTGTTGCCGCAATAATGTTCGTACCTGGGCAAGCCTGCGATTGGATTGCTGAAGGATTCTCTTTAGGTGAGGTCAGAATGTGAGCTTGACATCCAGAGTGACGCCAAGCAGATTCACTTCTTCCTTGTACGGCACAAATCAATTCTTCTTGGCTTGTCACCATACTAGTTTTCGAAGAGTTTAGCCCCCGACTTTTCTGCCGCTATATCCATCTGATATTCTTTAGCCCACTTCGTCACAATGTCGAGTCTGGATTAAACTCTCTGGGTCGCCAATGCATTGGAAGCTGTTATTCGATGTCCAAATGGTTGTGTCGCCTGCTAACATCCCGTGCAAATGCGCATCAACAGTCAGAAACCGTTTATAGCTAGAGAATCAATGTAGTAAATAAATAAAAGGGGTCCAAAGACCGACCCCTGGGGGACGCCTCTGGAAAATATTCTGAGAGAGAAACGGGTGTTATCAACTGTACATAAGTATTTCCTGCCCAAAAGGAAACTATTCAGTCAATGATTCGTGCAGTTGGGCATTCCAAGCTTTTTCAGCTCAAGTTGAAGAATAAAGTTGTCAATCTTATCAAACGTACCAGAAAAATCAATAAACAACACAAGAGTTCTGTCGTGGAGTTTTGGTTTATGAAAGCCCTCCGGTATGCCTGAAACAAGGTTGCTTGATAAGTCTCTGTTCGGTTTAGGCAGGGGTCTTATATCTCCGACTTTCCAAATACTCGCGACCTCTTCCACGAGCAACCACTGACCTCGACAAAAAGGAGATAGATGTCGGCTGCCTGCAAGACACAAATCTCACCCCAGATACGTCCTTGCGCCTTAAGGGCTGGCAGTTTGCGGGCCGCGTCGACCGGGCTGTGAACCGGGATGGTGGGGCCTGTCAAACCCCTCACGGGGGAGTCTGCTTCCTCGTGAAGGAGGGGATTCAATTCGAATCCACTGTGCCACCACCC
>JAUYWV010107896.1:0-12811 GCA_032274565.1 Nematoplana nigrocapitula
CCCCCGGACCTACTAGAGTAGTAGGTCCTCCCCCCCCCCTTGGCTCGTGAGGAATTGAGCAACTTGGTTTTGCTTGTCATCGTCCTTGAGCATTCGCATTCTTCTTTTCATCTTGGTAATGTTATCTATCTGCACTCTGAAATTGAGGTTCTAGTCGTATTGTAGTCTAAGAAAGGTTGGATTAGCATTTCTGTTGGGTGTTTTCCCATTTATTTCCATATTTCCATGCCAGTTTTCTTCTCTATTCCAGGAGGAGAAGAGAAGATACTCACACTTTACTTCATTTATGCGCATTCCCCATTTTTTATGACACTCAGCGCCTCTTGAATTTTTGTCCTGCGTCCATATAGCAATGTCATCTGCAAAGAGGCTACTCTTGATGCTGGGATCTAAGTCCTTGGTTTAGTCATTGATAAAGATGGTAAACGTTTCGGCGAAATGACACCCCTTGCTGAACTTCTAGTTCAAATACCTTGCTTCTGACTCCCTCTACTTCTGACTCCCTCTACTTCTACTATCCCATTTCTGTCATTTAGAAAGGCTTTGATCCAGCGTATCATACAGATTGACTGCCCTACCCTAGCAATTTGTACAATAGACCAACCGTCACAACCGTGTCGAACGCTCAACTGAAGTCTATAAGCACTAAAAGAGTGCGTAGACTCTTTCCTGGCTGGCTGAATTCATCTGCAACATCTTGAGAGATACTAATTAGCTGATCCTCTGTTGAGCTGTGATGCTGGAGATCTGCTTGAACCGGGGTCATAACATGGTTGGTTGGTTGGAATTACCCGACCCCTTCCGGATGATGGGGGGGGGGGTTGCAGCGCGCGGCCGCCGAGGTCCAGTAATCGGGCAACTCCCCACGGCAGTCTCCAAATGTCTATGAGGCCCACCGTCTCGCCAAGGATGGCAAGGCGGAGAGCCGAAGATGAGGGACAAGAAAGAAGCATAGATATGAAAGATTTGAGGAGCTAAGTAGATATAGAAGCCTGGACGGATCATTCAGTAAAAGAAGACAGAAAAGGGGGAGCATGTGTACTAGTAGTAAAAGGAGAAATGAACGCAACAGAAGCTCTGACAGCAGGATATTTGTGTTACTCGATGAGGGCGGAGATGGTAGCTATAAAAGGAACTCTAGAGATTCTAGAAAGAGAGCAAGAGTGGAAGAAAGCGGTGATTTTCACTGACTCAATATTCGGTATACAGAAAATTTAAGCAGGGCCAGAAAGACATAGGTACTCCGGATCTAATGCATTATTGTACATCCCAGTCGTATAACCGTATATTGTTGACACACCAACCGTATATTGACATTTGCTATCCCTAATAACCGTGGATCGATACCATCATACTGTAGTTATATATACTGGTGAAATATTAGCGTATTTAAACAAGAGAGTTGTAATATTATCGCGTGAGTGTTTGTGAAGACTTTATTACATGTTTGTCTTTGTCAGTGTGGCAAAATCTGTACCTGATTATTTTACCAGATAGATCGATCTACGGTAATACGGTTGTTTAATATACGGTTATGCGGCTAGGCTGTATAATGCATTAGCTCCGGATCTCCTGGGGAACCGAAATCTGGCTACTGTTAGAGAGGCTCAACGACAAGTACAAGAAAGTTATCTTTCAAGGGGTACCAGCACGTTGTGGAATAAATAGAAATGAAAGGGCGGAGCTTTTAACGGATGAGGGAGGAGGTAAAGAATAGAACGCCCCTGTAGATTACAGAGCAGTGAAGGCGGTAACACGCGAATAAGACGCGAGAGACAAAAGAAGAAACAGCAAAGTGGATGGAAATAAAGGCAGAACCAGAAAGGAAGAGATTTTGCTGGCGCAAATGAGAACGGGGCATTGGTACCAGTTGGACAGCTACAGGGAGAAGATTGGGAAAGAAGATAGCGATGTCTGCCGAAGATGCGAAGAGGAGACGGGTGACCTCGAATACCTACTCTGGAGATGCCCGTTTCTGACAACAGTGAGAGTGAAAGTGTTCAGGTCTAGTCCAGACCACGAAATAGTCAGGAGGTTCATACGCTTGTCCGGACTGACGGACGCTGCGCTGTATAGCAGCCGCTGCTGCTAAAAGTGGCGGAAAAAGAAGAAGAAGAAGGAATTAACCCTCCAATCGTACTGTGTTCAAAATGTGCTATCCTGCCTACATAATTGTAGATATATTTAACTTTGCGACACTGATTCAAACTTAAAACTTACCGTCTTATCACCTTCAGACTATTTTATAGTAAATTTTCATTGGTAATTAACGTCACTAAATCATATTTCACACAAGTTTTCAAAGTGAAACTTTCTGAGGCCATCATCGCATCTCAACGCTGCGTAAAATCCGGCTTACTCTCCTCCCGTCCGGAACTGAGTGTAGTAAGACATTTTAATAACACTTCTCAAAGGAATTCCGCGGTTTGCCTCATGAAGTTTTCACTGTTAAAGATTGTAATGTGTCTGAGTTTATGAAGCGTTTTGAAAAACGTTTGTGTTTTAATGAGCACACTAAAATTGTTTATATGATGCGAGTTTATTTTGTAACTAGATAGTGGAGATCATTTCAATGCTCTTCCATAATGTCATATGTATTTATTATTATTTTTTCAGAACTGTTTCGCCTCATATTAGCAGTGTGAAAAATTGCACCCAATTGGAAGACTGGTGTCCAGTCTTTCTGCAGGAAGACGGAAAGTGTTGTGTGGCCGGATATAAACCGATGGACAAAAGCAAAAAAATACTGTTCCGCACCAACTTCATTACCTCAGTTAAGGACGAGGGAAGGGTGGTGGTGGATGCGGAGGATTCTCGATATTTTTTGAAAGGTTCCCTTTCTCTTGTGACCTATGATAAAATGGTAAGACTACCTTCGCATTTGGTAGAAGGCTTGTTTCCATCGAATTGTTTTCCTACCATATTTTGTGTTTTTCGTTAAATTTTAACGTTTAAACGCACATCCCTTCTCAACAATACTTTTTTCATTGTGTTTTCGCTCATGCTGTAAATGAATTAGATATGGGGGAAAAATTGATTAAGCATTAATTATATCTTACTTCACACCTTCGAGTGTCTTCTACATTTCTTTGGTCTTCGGACTGACTTCAGGAGTGTAGGATCATATGCGCTTTGCTCGGCAGCATCCGGGGTGGCACTGCCAGGATCCAATTTCCTCATCAGTTTGGTGGTTTCCACGTGTCTCTGATCAATGTTAACCAACCAACACACTGACCTATGGGCCTTACATGTTTGAAAGAGTTCTCACTCTGTGCCCTGCCCCTTGTAACACATTGACATAATGGACCCTCCTAGGTTGGGCAGAGGTTGGTTGGATTTTATTTGATCAGGCGGTACCCCAGTCAGAGAAGCCGGAGCTCCCGGAGATACGAGGCCACCGTCACGGTATCCTCTGCCAGCACCGACAGAGGTGGGGGTGGGGGCAAACGATCAATGACTGGGGATCCGACAACAGTGCCCTCTACCCGCATCAAAGCAGAACTATAAATTTCTCTCTAACAGCTTTTTTCCTAGACAGCGATTCTATAGCCCTTTTAGCTGTGTACCGGATTTGTGTGCTCTTAGCAAGCTATATGTATTACTTACATGTAGTATAGCCAGTAAATCCTGGTCGCCACAAGCTGCGGCGCGCAATAGACCAGTAATTATCAACCATTTGCTCGGTCCATGGGCTAAGATCTGCTCGCGGGGGATACCTGGCCACTTATCTGGTGGGCCGTCGGTATAGGTTGATATATCCCGATTGGATATGAGCACTTTCGGAACCCCGTTGACCAAATAACCTTAGTAGGGCACTGTTTAAAGAGAAAGGATGGAGAGGACTGAAAAGGGGTCAGAGAAGATGAGGGAGAGGGACGAGGGACAAACGGAGAAGGCACAAAAACGGCAGTGATCTAAAGCAGGGCAGTGGGAGAGGAATGGTCTAGGGTCCCCCTGGCTCCGAGACATTTGAGGCAAGTGCCTGAACCCTCTAGGCCTATCCTGTTGCGGTAGGAGAAGAGGAGTGGACTGTCTCCGGTGCGGAGTTGAGCTATTGGGGTGGCTTCTTTTCTGGGAGGTGTCTTTTGAACGTCCAGAGGGTTGTAGGTAGACTGATTGTGTGTTATGGGGATGAGCGTGAGGGATGAGGAATTTTGAACATGTGCATGATGAGACGTCGTGGCGATTGCGCTCGTTAGGCTGATTGTAATGAGGTTCTGATCGAGGGTGACGGCGGTTCAGTTCCCGCGAGGGACGGACTGTCACCGACAAAAGAAAGGCGAAGGTTGGAGTGAGAGGGTCAGTGGATGAAGAGTTGGGAGAGGTCCTCCGGAGATAGGAGGCAGAAAGGGCAGAGGGCGGAATCGTTTAAGCCGATCCGGTGCCGGTAGGCGGCAAGGAGAGGGGAGTACCCAGTGCGGAGTTGGACGAGGGCCACGCTATTCGAGCGTGGGATGGGGTCAGGGGGACAGAAAGGGCCGTTGGGAAGACAGGCGCGGTGGGTGGCTGTGTGTGGGTCAGTTTGGTAGTGGCGGATGTCCGCCTGTGTTGCAGCTCGCTGGATAGCTGCGCGGGCAGAGGTGAGGTCGTTTGGGTCAGAGAGGCACCACTCCGGGCCTCAGAGTCGGCATCCTCGGCCCGGAATCCACTGGACATCGACCCTGTGGGCCAGGAGAAGGTGCCAGATTTCCAGGCACGTGGGGTCTAGCACTATAATTTGATCGATATTATTGATTTTTCAATGTCGCGAGGAAACTCAACTGCACATTTTTAAAAGCAAGGCGTAAAGAAAATATTAGCCTGCTTTATTTTAGTTTATCAGCGTTATTTGTTTTCAAAATAGGCCATACCAGCACTGCCTGTCCAGAAGCGCGTTACCGATTGGAATCCAGGGCCAGGTTGCGCGTTGGGCGAGAAACGCTGGTGATTATATAATCTCTATAGCAGCCCAGCAACTGCACTATCAACTTCTTTCTCGATGCGTCCTCGCATCTCTATAAATGGGTCCGTCTGTCACGCTTATGTTCAAAGTCGTATTTCTGAGGAATTTGAGATTGACTTTAGTTAAAACTTGGTGTGAACATAATTAAAGCAGGCAGGCAGGCATTGAAGCATCCTCGCATCTCCATACGAGATGTTATGATTGCACTTACCGATGCTTGTTTCAAATTGCGAAGTTCTCTTTTCACCAGGTGAGAGAAATTGTGGATAAGATCGAGTGAAATTTGTCCAGCTGTTTTTTTTTGGAAAATCGTAATTCTGAACTCTGCGTGCGTCAGTGGGCTGGTAGCCGAGAGAAGCTTCGATTTTGACGATTAAGATTGGCCACTCGGAGTGAGCAATTAGGGATAACTAGCGACCAGCTCATCCACACGTGTACCCCCCCCCCTCCTGCCAACCCTTCACCCCAGTCTCCCATCGATCGTGGCCGATTTGGATAGAGTCCAGTCACAGTGTGTGTCCGTTCTGAGAGATCCGTGGAATTACTTTCCTAGCGAAGAGAAGACGAACTGATATCAATTTGGCTGGTATGAACACAGTCTCGACATACACGGAGGTGTTAGCTAACTAACTTTATGAGAAGTAAATGGTGACTGTTGGATTAGGTAAATTTTAAAATTTTACTCTGTGGCTATCAGGCTTACTGGTTCGGCCCTGAAAAGGACCGCCGCACTGCGCTCTCTAGCACATGATCAGGTTCCGATGAGGATCAACACCTTGTTGAACAGCGCGGGCGGAGTAGACAGTGTCAAGGGTAATTTAATGCTATAACAGGGAAATACGTGCGACTCAATAACGTCTGTCCATCCTTCTGTAAGCATTTCAGCATTTCACTAGTCTGTTCCCGGTATGAAGATGATTTATTGAGGCATTCACTTGATATACGTAGGTGCAGTCAGGTTATGGTGTCTTGTTCTATTCACACAGCCTGTGCTGTTTAGCATGTTGTAATTCCCGATCGAGTCCCGACCTCCCGGATGAGTGAAAGAGAAAAGAGGAGAGTCGAGAGACACAGGCAGAAAGAGACAGAAAAAGAGGATAGAAAAGAAAGACAGAGAGAGAGAGAGAGATAGAAAAAGAGGATAGAAAAGAAAGACACAGAGAGAGAGAGACAGAAAAAAAGGATAGAAAAGAAAGACAGAGAAAGAAAGAGTGGCAGAGAGAGACACAGGCAAAAAGAGACAGAAAAGAAAGACAGAGAGAGAGAGAGATAGAAAAAGAGGATAGAAAAGAAAGACAGAGAAAGAGAGAGAGAGAGAGACAGAAAAAGAGGATAGAACAGAAAGACAGAGAAAGAAAGAGTGGCAGAGAGAGACACAGGCAAAAACAGACAGAAAAAGAGAATAGAAAAGAAAGACAGACAGAGAGAGACACAGACAGAAAGAGACAGAAAATGTGGATAGAAAAGAAAGACAGACAGAGAGAGAAATGACACACGAAATCAACAAATCAGAAAAATCGTGCCTGACCGGGAATCGAACCCGGGCCTCCTGCTATACGCGCCAATGTGCTACCACTACACCACCGAGGAACTTAACCTTACTGCCGCTAATCGCGCTTGTCATCTCTCAGTCTCTAAGGCGCTCACACGTGAACAGCGGTGCAATCCTGAACGGTAGTTTGTAAGTTGAAAACTCGTTACCCTTCCTAGGAAGGAGCAAAAGAGGAATAGCGTTAGGGGGGAGAAAGGGGGGATGAGAGAATGAGGGAAAGCGAGAGGGAGAGCGAGCGAGGTGGAGAGAGAGAGAGAGGCAGACAGAGAGCGAGAGGCAGACACACACACTCAGAGAGACAGAGAGGCAGAGAGAGACAGACAGAGAGAGAGAAAGAGAGTGTGACAGAGAGACAGAGAGATAGAGATACGTCACCAGATAAAACTAATGGGCCTGTAGGATTTGATGTCACACGGTGATTTGCCAGCTTTTGGGATAGGTACAATAATACCTCTTCTCCTGCTGTCTGGTGGGGACTTTGTTTCCCATGTTTTGTTGTTTATTCCAAACATAGTTTTCCCATTCGGACCAAGTTTCTGGAAGAGTTCGCTAGGTATTTGATCGGGATCTTCAGTCCTGCCTTTGGGCATCTTGTTCACCACATTTTGGAGTTCTGTCGGGAGAATTTACAACACATACCTGTGTGCTCTCCCTGTCAGTTTCTGCATTGTTTCTGGTTCCACATGTTGTTTTCTTGTTTGATGGGGGTGTCCAGTATGGGATTTCTGGCAAGTCTGCTGACGTTGGCATACTCACTGATGAATGCGTTGACATTTTGCTTATCTGAGGCAACTTCTTTGGTAATGTTGTTTTTAGTAACGTGGAGGGACGTGCCAGGTGGGGGTTTGGGTGCTCTCCTGTCCATGACTTTGATGATGTTCGAAAGTTTTTTGGTGTCAGTTCTATCTGAGAGATCGTTTTCGACGAAGTCATGCCAGGATTTCTCTAGTTTTTTGGATAGTTTGGCGCGAGTTGTTTGCTGCTGCGGTCCACTCTGGTCTTTTGTTGCTATCGGCTTGGGATGTTTTGCGTGCCGTTTTTCTGTTCTTGACCGCCTCTTAGCTTAATTAGCTCGTCAAATTCGTTTAGAACTTTTCCGAAATGATGTTACACTGAACTTCGAAAAAATTCAGTTCTCAGACATAAAATAGACACTGTCTCTAACGCAAGGTTGTTCTTTTCTTCATGTTTCCACTATCTGCTTTTAAATAAAATTAATTTTATATGTATAATTTAAATTGATGCTTTAAATTATTTTCAATAATGAAAAGGACATTCTTTAAGCCCGGTATTTCAATTTTTTTAAATAAAAGAACATGTGGTATAATAATATATTATAAATTCTTATAACAAACAGTCAGTGATACAGATCTTTATGAAGAACATTGCAATGGAGGATTGATATTGAATTAGTACAATCATAAGCACATTGTAGTTTAATGAGAAAGAAGTTGTACTATAAGTTTGACGATTGCATTTCAGTTCACTTTCGGACTAAAGATTTCAGATTGCATTTAGTCATTCTCCCATCATACTGTTTTTTATTTCGTTCCTCAAAAGATATAACATCTTCGTGAAATCTTTCAACTTGTTCTTCTGAATAGCCTCTCATATTAACTTTAAACTCATCAAGGTGGGTTTGTAGAAATAAAAAATGAAAACGATTGTTTGAGCGATAAAATTAGCGAAATTAAACAAAGATGGTTTAATTTTTTAAGTAAACATATAAATTCGGCATGGATTTCCTGTTTTCTTCCTGTAATTTATAGACAGAATAATCGGGTTTTTTATATTTCTACAGTTATGATTTTTCAAACATTTATTCCACACGATGCTTTATATATACCTGTCGAAAGAAATTTAGATTACAAGTAGATTAAATATATTCATTTACATTAACACATTTCTTAATAATTGCTACCCAATCATTGACAAGGCAGAATCTCAAAGTAGAAAAAGTATGAAGTAAAAACTTTTATTGAAATCTTTAAATTTTAACATAAAGTCGTTGAATGAATCATCACAAAAGTCACACAGAAACACAAGTTTCCCGCATTTCTTAACAGCCATAATACTTCTTGATCTTAGCTATGTCATTCTGGGTGAGTTGCCTGTTTCGGTAAATTGTTTTGCGGGTGCGTTTGTCCACCATGGTTGACTGTCCGTTGCAAGAGAAGGCATTACCCTGGTACTGCATTATACTCTTGATATCGTAGGGAGTGTGTGTCTTACATCCGCCGCAGGTGTTGAAGTTACCGCACACTGAAATATACATAAACGAGATTTATGCAAATATGGTGTATCGCACAAAAAACACAATATAACCACTAATTTGAACTACGTTCTAAATCTAATCAATATCTAAATAGCTTTGATGGAGGAAAACCGAAAATGTATTACAAAAGAAGATTACTATCTTCAGAAGTGTAATGAGGTCTGATGAATAGCTGTAGCCTGTAGGAAACGAGTCGGACTGAGAGGGAACTGGTTCACAGATTGCTGCGACCATGGGATCAATAACTTCTTCACGAAACCCAGAACCCTTTCATGTTAGAACTGATGGCTGACAGAAGACGAAGAGGTCTCGGAGACGATAACAAAAATGTATTTAGTGGTAATAATCTTCAAATCCCATTGACTTACTGCCGCTATTGATATTTCCCCAGTTGACTTCGACGAATTGATCGCGATCCGGACGACTCTGTTCGTGGTAGAAACCCAGAGCGTGCATGAATTCGTGCTGAATGGTCTCGTCGCCAGTACAGCCTCTCCCGATGGACACGTCCTGGGCACGTCCGGTTCGACCGATGTACGAGTAGCATCCACCACCCTCAATCACTCGAGCATAGGCTCCTCTGGGACTGCGCGTTTCGGTAAATCGGACGCAACCACCAGTGGCTCTGGTGAGCTTGGACAAAGCATCCCGGATTCGACTCTGGGTGTTTCTGCCTGGTGTCACAAAGAGTGATATCAGTTGTATACTAGTGAAAACTGTGATGTTAATAATCCTAAAACATCTTTACTCTACCAGAAAACTTGAAGACGATTAATAATATACTCTGGGAGACCAGAGAGCTACAGAAACTATGGCCATATAATCGCATGGATCAGCGTTGTCTCGACGCTATGTTTAGAAAGAAACTTCGAAATCGAAACCTTAGAGTAAAACTTGAAATTGAGAATCTACTCTGCAAATTATCCATGTCCAAGAAATTCATACAACAACGTGACTCAATAATTATATCAGATACAAATATTCATTATACAGTATGTAGTATATTGTCGCAGTTTCGAAATCTTATTGTATGTTAAATTATGTAATTTTAAAATAATACAACTAACGTAGAAGTGTTAGACAGAGCAAGAACAGATACACAATATCCACTGAAATTAATAACAGTTCCAACTTACTAACGCCACTCAGGGTGTAGGGAATGGTGTTTTGTGGCCATCTTCGACTAGCATCGATGGAAGCGCGGAACTAAAATCAAAATCAAGCACACGGTGTTACATGTCAGGTTTATTATTCAAGATCATCATCCAATATTTTGATGCAGATTAGTTGGAACAGAGAAGAAGATGGACACTCACTCCAGTATATTTGGCCAAATCCTTGGATGTGGCGACGATATCGCCTTCCAAAAGTCGACTGGAATTGTCGGCTCCTTCAACATGGAAGGGCAATTTCACGCCCAAACTTCTGCGAAATCGTCCCTGAATTCCATATAGTCATGTTTTAAAAAGTTGAACAAAACAGTCATAACATATTAGTTGGTTGAATGGATAAAAAACTAAATATCTTTTATTGACGAGAGGGTAAAAAATCGCTGGGAAGGTTTTTCTGCATTGATATCTCATTTTATCACACTTTTATTGTTTCCATTAAATTCTGTATCTGAAGTCGGTTGACTTCCAGGTTCTTTTATTTGATGTTTTTTATAAAGCATTACAGGAGAAAAATGGTTTACCTTTCATTAAGAAGCAGTCGTTGTAATGACTCATGAATAAAAAAAGTAAGGTAGTCCATTTTTGCAATTTTGCATTGGTCTTCGAACCATTTTATTACATTGAATAATTAACACCAAAAGGGTAGACTGTAAAATATGTCTCATACATGGGTGGTGTTGGCATGACTGACAAGATGAAGGAGTGCTACGAGGTTGACCACCGGGCGCGATGCAAATACTACTCACGCTTGTTCTTTGACATGCTTGACATCTCACTGTGCACTGCATTCGTTATCCACCAAAAAACTGATGGCGCAACTGCTTTGAAGTCCAAGGCATTCCGACAAGTCATTGTACAGCGACTGATCGGAAAGTTTTCCACACGCCAGAAAAGTGCCGAACATGTATGTGAGACAAAAAGTGACGTTTGACTACACCTGAAATCCCATCCCATCTTCGCGTATTCACGCCAAAGCGAAGGCGTTGCTATCACTGCTATAGAGTCGAGCAACGGACCATCGCAGCAACACGAAGGGCCTGACGTGCGACAGATACTTCTGCATTCCTGCAAATAGAAACTGTTTCCATGACTACCATTCACAGTAAAGACACATTGCTAGTGCTCTTCCTGTCGATGAATGTTTCCATTGTTAGTCAACATATGTGGAGAACTAATCAAACATGCCTTACATACTTACTGACCTTTTGCATTTACACCAAATACGTGTGATTTCCATTGTTAGTAAACCTTTTCATAAAATTAAATATGCATTTATTTTTTTATGTGCATACTACTAGAAGTAGTATATTCTGGACATCATGTATAATGATTTGATGGTACAGGAAAGGCTAGAGTGATTTCTGTCTCGCGGTCCCCAGCTCCACCTGTAAGATCCGGCATCAAACCAAACGAACCCTTTCGGGTCGCTAATAACTTATTCGCTTGCACGTTTATGCGAACTATATGTGTATAGTTTATTTAGATTTTTGCGAATACACTAACATTTCCTAATAGGACTCCCTTATTTAAGGACTGATGGTCTATATACAATGTACCACGTCCCTATAGTTTTACTGTTATGTTCTGAAATATTTGAAATACGCAGTATGTCTTTAAAGTTTGTTTTTGACAAATAGATGAAAGGATTTCTACAAATGAAGTGTTTTTATCGTCTATCAAAGGGTTAAATAGCTGCAAATGCATTTTCCCTAGCTGAGGGGGCTGACTGTGGATCGCAAATATTCCGGCCCATCTCTATAGTACATAACTAGTTTCGTCCTGATTGGGACTCATCAGGTGTACGCAGCATAGTAGGCAAACCCAGCTTGATACTATACTACTGGCAAGTTAAGCCAGGAGCTCCGGAAAATTATTTTACCACAGCGAAATTAATGGCATCACACCATCACCTGCAATGACAAGTTATTTGGATAAACATTTAGCCAAAACTAATAGATACAAATGCCTTTTCCCAATCAGGACGAAACTGTAGTCGTGTATACTAGAGTTGAGCTCGAAAATTTAGGATCCACAGCCGCAGCTTCCTCACCTATAGGGAAAAGAGATATGTATGTATGAAATAAGATTTAGCTATATAGTACACTGTAGAGCTTCGTATGACGTAAAATTTGTCATTGCTAAACGCACTTCTGATTCTATGAACGCTCTCGTTTGACATTCGCATTCTATACATACTGATGTCTATATAAAAAACCGTCCATGTAATTGTTTTTGTCACTGCTAATTTACAACTGCGTGCTGCAAGTGTAACAATAACAGGTTCGCGAGTGGAAAATCGAAAAAATGACCAAGAGTTTTTTTTCCGTGTTTGTTTTCAGAATTTAGGTAAACCTTTGATTAGTGCATCCAAGCGCAAGACGAAGAATAGTTGAATGAATAAATCTATGCAGTTTGAGCGAAGTGATTATGGCCGGAGGCAGTTAGGTTAATTGCATATGAAGGAGTAGAAAGTTGAAGTATTTGATAGCAGTCAGCGGCCTCCAGCCACGCGCGTGTTGTGGAGGAGTTCTCTGTGGACAGAAGAAAGATGTGACCGCATCATTTTCCTCTTAGATATAATGATAGAGATATCGGAATTCAATCCTTGACCGTTTTATGTCACATTTAATTGCCGTTACGCGATGTGAATTTAAATCGTTTCACTGATCTTTATGTCGCGCCTGAAATATAGAGACATTCATCAATTTTTGTGGGATAAAACCATTGTTTTACCATCATGCGGAGAGTGCCCCATCCGATTTAGACTTAGCGGTGAAAGAGGCAATTGCCATCAAAGAACAGCAGCCTACCTTATATAGATCGCTTGCCAACAGTGGGGCTTCGTATTTTCTTAATGTTTTTCCTAGCTT
>JAUYWV010107907.1:0-12811 GCA_032274565.1 Nematoplana nigrocapitula
ATCTGAATAACCCAGCTGCAAAATACAATATGAAAAGCAATATAAAGAAAACAAAAATAATGCGTATCTTGAAATCGGGATGTGATAAAATGACCATAAAATTAGAAAATAAAGAATTAGAACAAGTAAAAAGTTTCAAATACCTATAAGTGCAATTATCACATCGGATGGTAGATGCCATGAGGAAATAAGAACAAGAATTGCTATGGCTAAGCAAGCCTCTACCAAAAGAAGAGAATTCCTCACCAAAGGGGTAAACATAGGAACTAAGAAGAAAATTGTCGAATCAATAATATGGAATGTAGTCCTTTATGGATCAAAAACATGGGCACTCCAAAAAAGTGATAAGAGAAATATAGAAGCATTCGAAATGTGGATATGGAGACGAATACAGAGAATGTGATGGCAAGATCGGAAAACGAACGAAGAAGTATTAGAAGAGATAAAAGAAAGACGTAATTTACTTCAAAATAAGAAGAACTGGATAGGTCACATCTTAAGAAAATATAGTCTAATAAAAACAATCATCGAAGGACGATTTCGTATAGAAAACGTGTATGAGGAAGGCCAAGAAAAGGCATGTTATTAGAATTAAATACTGATTTATATAAGAATCTAAAAGATAGTGTAAAGCAGAAATTCGAACGGAGTAGAGAAAATGGATGCCATAAACGTGAAACTGCTTGGCGAAAAGCAGGACACTCGATAGATAGAAAGATATCTCAAAAATCGAAAACTTAAAAAAATCCTTAATTGAATCATTCATTTCATTACGCAATCTACAGGTGATCACAGGCGGTTATTGGCTAACGGTTTCCATAGCAAAGGATTATCTCGCTCTCACTAGCTGTAGAGAAGATATTGATTGCTTGCGGACGTCTGTGTGTTTTTGGTTGGGTTTATAGACTGATCAATATATCATATTTAACTCATTTTGTGAAAACAATCGCTGTATACTAACTACAGTATATGATCATGCGATACTGGAACCTGTTCCTCGTGCAGGATTAAAACAGAACTTGGTTCACTCGGTTCACTTGTATTTACAAGTTCTCTTTATGATTGTCATCAATTTAGTTGTATACTACAGAGCATCGGTTAGGTCATTTTATACAGAGCAGTTTGAAATTCAAATAAGCAGACAGTCTGAAGCCCGGAACTTCCGCACGAGAGGATTTTTCTCCATAAGCATTAAACAGAAACGGCGACAATAGACATCCTTGTCGGTTACCTGTTCGTAGCAGTATGTGCAGGAGCATATAGTCTTCGTCGACAAAACCTTATCGAGTTATTCATAAAAATCAACAGTTGATAAATGTAGTCCAAAAATGTGCAGAATGACTGCGCCAAAGTTCCCATCCATAACCACTAAGAGATTGGTTAGTTTGTAAAAGTTTCCTCCTTTAAATTCGACATACCCCAAAGTGTAATGATGAATAATGAGGTGGATTTTATATTAAACAAATCAACAATTAGCCAACACCATGCGCAGTGAATAAATAACCCAGCGATTCAGTTAGATGATCGAAAAGTGGACAAAGAAAAGAATCAGTTTCTTCTTTATTTGAGCATGAAAGTCTTTCTGCACAATTATGCCGTTTCACCTATATGGACAGATCGAACGAAATGGTGTTGGGGTTGGTGTTTTTTCGGGAGGGGGGCGGTAGTACGGATACAGTACGCACACTCTGTTTATACAGTACATCGTAATATCGCTAAGAGGGTAGTGGAGTGGGAGTGGTGGTGTTGGTAAATAATCCAAACTGAAAGCAATACAAGAATACCGGTACACATACAGTAGATAGTGGGGTGGGGTACAAGTACTGTGTGGGTAGTATACAGCTCTACTTCGCGTACATGTACGCGCAAGTTAGGTACCTATAGGCCACACGTACTCGTGTGTTCGGATGAGGTATACAGATCGAAGAGTAATAATACAAAAAAAACCAATTGAAATCTCACTCTGTCGGCGGTTGGGCATCGTGTCACAGCTACAACTGCACGCAAGCAGGCTGGGCACAGAGAGCAGAAAAGATGGATTTCTGAGTCGGCTTTAAGATTTTACGTTTATACAACAAGTCTGTTAGTAAGTATCTCTTTTTTCACTACATACACAATTGTCTTCGGCCTGATTCCCCCTTCTCTACACACATTAGTACAGTAGTTCTCTACAATATACATACATAAGTCATCATAGAAATGTCATTGTCTTGAGCAGCTAAAATCAAATCACACAAACACACACATACCTACATACACACAGACACCCACCACCCACATAGAATAACAAATAAAATATGTATGCATGTGTTTGTCTGTTACGACGCGCGCCGATATATGGGCGATTTTGTGCCTAAGGTGCTGTACAGGTTATCTTCTCATCTCTTCATATAGGGATAAAATAATGTAAGAGAGAGGCAGAGAGAAAGAAAGGGGTCCCTTGGTAGACACGGTCATCGCGCTGGTGGGGATGAGAACATGAATGCGTGTTTCATTACAGAACGAGGCAAAATAATATCCACTGAACTGAACTCAATTATACTAGAAATAAATAGGAATAATAAAAAACATTTTATTTATCCTACGTGCGATGGTAGCAGGAAGAACAAACCTCTTATAACTAAGATGAGGGAAGATTGCCGACGTCATCCACTGATTCTCTATATAGATACTGACAGACAGCGCCATTTTGAAATTGTTTTTGCTATATACTTGGAATAGCGATTATTTTCGTAGTCACACTTATAATATGAAACATTTCCGTAGAACACTTCACATTTTCTGTATTTTCAATATACGTGTCAATCATTTTTCTACAATTTTTGCGGGAGTGCCAAATATAAACTTGCAATTCAAATTCAGATATTCCCAAGTTAGTTTTACACTGGCGCTTAAAAGAAACATTTTTATATAGAAATGAAATTTGAAACTATACAGTACATTTTTCGGTTAACAATTATATAATCATGTTCAAGCAATATCAAGTAAACAATGATTTTGAAAGTCTCGCAGAAAGTAACATAAAAATAAATAGAAACAAATAAATAACAATTACGAAAAGTCTTTATTGATGGTGCATCCATTCTCTGTAAATCTTTTTTCTCATTATAATTTATTTGTTTAATTTTTTTACTTTTCTAAAAAGATTTTTTTTCGGATTATTCACTTTCTCCTTCGTATTTAATTAGCATTGACAACCTTCCATAGTCTTTTAGCTTATTTCTACCGCGAACTTGATATTGACAATTCAGCATTGTAAACCAACTCCATAGCGCAAAGAACCATAAATCATTTTCACCAAATAGGAAATTAAGACATACAGTACACTATACCAATCTTCGCTGATGTCATAACCCTTGAAAATCTGTTGCAATCATTCATAATATTTGCAATGCTTGTACTAGTGAAATGTAAAGAAATCATAGCATTTCTCAATATTTTTTTAATTGTAATGTTCTGTTGTATGATCTTAACGCTGGTAACTCTTTCCTAACTTTACACTGTCTATCATAATCATAGGCTAAAAGCAATAAATAAAAAACAATTTTCGCGCGGAATAATCATGTGTGACTGTTTACCCATATAAACTTCCGAGAGCCGGTCAATAAATTCGTGAGTTTTATGTAGAAAAATTGAATAGAAATAGTTTTTCTGCTCTGTACTAACTATATTCGAAGGCTAATGCTTGTATAATAAGTTTCAATCGTCTATGCGTCATATAGTTTAGAATTGGAATTTCAAAATTTTATTTTGGCTAAATAAACAATTTAGACAGCATGGAATTGACAAACGAACACTTTAGAGCAATGATGTTTTACGCTTTCAAAAGTGAATTTTCACCTTCCGAATGTTTACAACGCTTGCAAGCTGCTTTCCCCCCACTCTCTTCACCTTCTCCTTCAAGATCAGCGACTGTTTACAAGTAGTTCGCCGAATGTCCGCATGGTCCCTGGTCCTTGCCCAGGACGATTTCAAATTTTGAAATTCAAATTCTGAAAGAACTACCTGACATGGGCTTTTGAAAATTTACACAGACATTAATTAAACTTCTAATAAATAATCGATATGAGCAAAAAAGCTGTTTCTACTCTGTTTCTCTATCTATATATAGCCCACGAACGTATTGACCCGTCTTTGAACAGTATAAGAAAAATACAAGTGCTCTTCACAGAACAGTCAATCGTGATTTGTTAGCTATAGAAATCTATTGCGCCTGTCCCTTGGAAATATGTATACGTTAATCGGACGATGGCCACGCGTAGACACTGCATTATTGCGCCATCTCTATCGGCCAATATTTTCATAATTATTTTGTTCATTTGGGAATATAGTTTTGCCTCGCTCTATAAGTAGAAATGACAAGGACAATATAGTGGCACTATAATCTCCATGACTCCATATGTGGTAGTGATGGTGGTTGCCCGTTGTATACAGTAGAGAGGGAGAGGTGAGGGTTGTTTGTAAAATCTACATGAATGGTGGAGTGGAGTGAGCTGGGAGCTTGGGGTGGGTCAGTGGTGTACTGCGCGACCCCCCGCGTATTTGCCACAAATACATTACATACATACAGTACATACAATATATGACTAAGATGAGTTTGGTTGTCAGAAAGGGATGTAGTATATATGTACTGTATTCTATACCTAAAGTATTTACAGAATTCGTGTTGGGAAATATTTGGTCCCCCACAGAAGGTGTGAGGAGAGACCCACTGTTTGGAATGTGTCGCGATCATATCGAATATATAGGGGGACTACAAAATAGTTTGGAATTTAGTCGGACAGACAGAAGAGAGCAGGGAAGGAAGGCGGGGTACGGGAAAGAAGACTCTGTAAAGCCAAAAAAAAGCAGAGAAAAGAGGAATGTAAATCTTGGCAGCATAATACTGATGTGAAGAGCAGTCGTCGTGGAGTTTGTCTGCTGGAGAGAGTAACGGAGGAGTCTGGAAGGAAGGCAAAGAGAAACAGAGAGAGAGAGAACACGGCAGACTTTGTGTGCTGGACAGCCTTGTAAGATGCCTATATAATAGGTAAAGGAATAACTATTATTTCAGACTTCCCGCACTCCCACTACCCTACTGGTGAGCAACGGAAGGCGGCCTGCAGATAGCCAGAAATTCTATGGTCACACTCTGACCAATACATTTTCAGTGTTTGAGTACACTTTTGCACTGGCACTGCGGTGCACCATACACAGCTTTAGCGCTCTCTCCATCCTCTACGTAGCTCTCCCTGTGTGTGCGTCTGTGTCGTTATGCCGTTTTCCTGACGGAGCGGATGTCAGCCCGGAGACACAATTGACGGCCATTTGGTGAAACCCCCTGCCCGATTAGATAAACAGACAGACCCGAGAGGAGCGGACGGACCCGTTTAGTAGAACTAGCGTGTCAGAGAACTGCAGTCGACGCTCAGGTCTGACGCTTCGAAGCAAAGGAGTAGTCGGTTTTACTTTTTGGTGAAGGGGCGATGGAGAGACATTGAGAGAGAGAAGGGGAAGGCAAGTGTGCAGTCAGAGTGACTGCTGGTGGAAGTTAGTGACATCTGTCGATCACTCAGCTGTCATTCGTGTCAGATGAATTGCAGAATAATCTTCTCCCTCCCTACACCTCTCACACACTCCGGCCTCCACGCTTTTTCCTGCCAGTGAAAAAACGAGAAAGAAGTCCAGTCAAGACAAGGCAAGAACCTGGCGTCATCTCACTATGGAGAGTACAATAACGCACCATCTCTCTCTCTCTCTCTCTCGGTATTTTTCTGATACAATTCGAAAAAAAGAGATACCCATTAAAAGCTCGCTAAGATCAGAAGGAAGAGGGGAGGTCTAACAAAATTCATCTTTGGGCCTTTTCGTATAAAGAGAGAAAGAGAGACAGAAAAAATTCTCAAATGGGGAGAAAGCATTGAGATTGAGAAGGCGAAGGAGTACGGATAGACAGAGGGAAAGGAAGTAACCGCGGCCTGAGTAACTCTTCTCCATAGAGATGATACCCTTTTGTTACCTGATATGGTCTTGTATTGTTGGTTCGTTTTAGAACTTTCGAAGAAGAGAGTTGTTGTCCGGATTCGATTGGGGAGGATTGGGAGAGAGACCCGGCAAACTTCTTCTACTTGTGGGCGTTCGGGTAGCTAGTGGGATGGGTGGCGCTGTCTACACATGGTGCACTAGGACGAGATAGTAGAGCCAGTAGAAGCAGTTGTAGAGGATGAAGCAGGCTGGAAAGAGGAACCGGCTATAGCCGTCGATCTCCGAGTCGGCCGAATTTGGCGGACGGGCGACCCGTTTCTCCTTCCGGTCGTCGACCAACTGCGAAGTGAGCAGTGTCTCCAACTCCTCGCAGAACTCCAGCTGCCCCCGGGGCATCATGCTGTTGGAGTTCTGATAGTGGGCCATCTGTTGCAGTTGCTGTTGGTGACAGGCGGCGCACCATTTGGCCAACTCCTGCCTCACAATTGCCTTGACGTCCTTGTGCCAGTCGTCGGCTTTCTGGCGGCGGGCCAGAGTGCTGGCCACGGCGAACTCAATCAGGGCCCCGATCACGAACATGATGCAGGCGATGGTCCAGATATCGATCGCCTTGATATAACTGACCCGCGGGAGGCTATTGGAGACATTGGAGGCCTGGGTGAGTATGCCCACCAGGGTGAGCAGACCCAGGGTCACTCGGGCTGGCACGGCGTCGATGCTGACCCAGAAGTTCAGCCAGGAGACCATGACAATGAGGATGTTGGGGATGTAGGTGCTGGCCAGATAGGAGCCGAGCTGGCGCTGGAGACGGAAGACGGCGATCAGGCAGGTGTAGGCGCCGGTAGCTGTCTTCGAACCTTTGGTACAGTCACTAGTCTCAACCATATCGGGGGTGTTGAATTCGGAGATTTTCAGATTGCCATTCAGCGTCATCGGATCATCGTCGCGCCATTTGAATTTGAGCTGGTCAAGGGTGTAGCCGTAGCTGCCGATGTTCATGTCGCACGCCTGGGCGTCCATGGGGAAGGTCTGCAGTTCCATTTGGCAGGAGAACTGCATGGTAATTTTCTGGCTGTAGAGAACTAGGCCGTCCGGCTTGATTCGGAAGAGAAAGTTGGGCAGAGTCATCGAGTGCTGGTATCCCTTCTTCCCGTTGCGAAAGAACAGGTCGGGGAGCCAGAGTTTGGTACTCAAGGAGGGCGAAACGATGGGATATTCGAAATTCTTAAAGATGGGATGGTCGTCCCAGTTCAGCCGGCGATCGTACCACTCCTGCCTCAGGTAGACATCGACGGTGTACTCCATGTTCCGGACATCGACTGAATTTATGGCCAACACTTTCATGTAGACAGTCACCACTGTCGGTTGGTTGGTTCCTTCGGTGGGTCGTTCGTGGGATTTGTAGTTTTTGAAGATCTCCTCCATAATTTTGTCCCTGTCCGAAGTCTTGTTGGAGGAAACCACCGCAGCCGCCCAGCTCGCCAGAAATAGATTGACACCGACGACCAGGCAATAGACCATACCGCTCGTGTTGGTCTGCGCCATCATCGTGGGGGCCGACCAACTGGTGGATAGATAGTTTGAGTCAAACGGACAAGAGGAAGGGGCTTGGAGAAAGAGATTAAAGGTTCACGCCTTAGCGAGTGTGGATAATATATCCCCGCGGAATGAATCTCCGGCGTCCCCTCGCTCTGTGGATTTCTGACACAGGCTGCAAATCTTCCAAGTTTTAAGAAGGTAAACTAAATGGTGTGTAAGGATCACCTGGGTAGTCAACTCCCCCCTGTTTCGGATTTGCTGTAGCTCACCCCACACAGAGAGAGCAGCCGGCGAGCGACTCTTTCCTCTCCGCTCTAGCTAACTGTTCTCTCCCTCCTCCCCCTCTCTCTCTTTCCCTCTTTCGCTCCCTCTCCTCGTCATCTCTTCCGATTCGTTGCGAGAATTTCTTTTCCCTTCTTCTTCAGCCCGGATTGAGCATCTCTACCCCCATGCATCACCCTCCCCCCTCTATCTGATCAATAGTGGGAGAGTGGGAGCTCACAGTCAGACGAGGGGAGAGGCCGAGAGAGAGAGAGAGAGAGTGAGTACCTATCACGCTCCGGGGACAGATACGAGCGCCCAAGTGGAGTTAGTTGGGCGAAGACGGGACACAGAGGGAATGAATGGAGTGTTGTTGGAAGTAGTATAGACTCGCTCTCGAATGCAGAAGAAGCCTCTTTCTATCCCCTTTCTCTCTCTCTCTCTCGCCCAACTCGCTCAAAATATCCCCAGTTGCGTTGATGACACCGTTGAACTAGACGAAGAATAGGTAGACCAATGCAAAGGGAGAGAGGGGAGTTGTGAGAACGGAGTCGATGCTGTTGAGTCCTTCTGTCGAGGTCAGGACTTCTATCATCCAGTCATCCATCCACCCTGCGCAGAAAAACCCGAGCTTTCCACCTTCTTTCTCCTCCCCCTACTTTCTTTGGTAAAATATTTATTTTGACAAATTTTCAAATATGATTCCACCACCTCACACCAATTCGCACCAATGCAGTAGTAGGAGAAATGAATCATCTGAGTCCCACCCGCATCCCCCTATCCCTTCTTCTGCTATCCCTCTCCGAATCATCGCGTCATCATCTTGCCGCTATCAGGCCAACTGTATGTTGACGAATAAGAGCGTGGGAAAGTCAACACCGAAAAGGGAAAGAACCACACGCGGGTCAAGAAGATTAAACCAATGTTGATAATCGAGAAGAATAGAAAGAATGCTGTCTAAAAACAAAAATAGCAAAGAAAAACATTGACAAACAAAGTAAATTATAACGAAGAAAGTAAAGTAATTTCCCAAAGAAAAAATAAAAGTAGCATAATGATTACAGATAGAAGAGTATAAATATAACGTATAGAGGACAACTATAAAAAAATGAAAAATGAAGCAATATGAAGCGCTGACGACGTTTATAAAAATGTAAAGGACAATAAAAGACAAGCGGAAACGATGAATATAAAAAATTTAAAAATTCGAAAGGTTGAAAAGTTAGTCGACGGCAAAAACAAAGAAAAGCCATCGGCGACAATAAATGACAATAAAATTGAGTTAACAGAACAAGAAAAGGATTAATCGACGAAAAAATGAGACGAAGGCGTCCGCTACCACAGAATGTAACCAAAAGAGGTATCATTTTTGCAATAAATGTTCAAATCGAATGCTGTCACCATTACCATGAATCATTACAGATCGAATATCATTAACAGGTATAAATTGTCTCTCCATTCGACAGTGAAAAGCACCCACCTCCAATCGTCTTGGCGCCAGTACACGTAATTTTGGGCAAAGGACATCCTGGCGCGTCGTCTAATGTGAGCTGCCAGGGAACTGTCAGGAAGATGCTTTTGAGAGGTCGGCGGTGGAAGTTCGAGTCTGCGACTTACTGTATTTTCGTTGATCTTGCGTCCATGGGTCCCTATGGGCTTCCTGGCTACTTCAGCTGACGTCCCATCGAGAATTCCTTCGAAATCTGCGAGCGACGGCACTATCCTGGGCAGGAGTAGTGACTTTTGTCCGACCGGCCTGGGAAGATCAGCAACGCTACCGGATGTGTATTTAGACAATAAATCGTCTATACGTGCACTGGCATTTGCTCCTACTTCTTTTAACTTAGAGTTTTATTTTACTGTCTTTACACGTGAATATCTTTCTTGGGCCGAAAGCTCGTGAAATAAAACTTTTATTTCAAGTACTTGTGGTTGTTGTTGTTGTTATTGTTGTAAGCGCCAGGATTGGGTCAGGTTTTTTTCCAGAATGTATTCCACATTCCCAAGATCTTTTTAGGCAACCTGCACAAGTCTGCTTGGCTGTTGATGTTGTTCTCTCTCCTGAAGAAGATATGTTCTGTGTCTTCACTCTCTTCTTCACACCATCTGCATAGGTCGTCTTGCTCCAGTCCGAATCTTTTTCTGTAGCTTCCGAGTTCGGTCGAATGTCCTATTCTAAACCTTCTATAGCTTATCGCATCGGTCTCGTCCCTATCTTTTTCTTTTTCATATTTGACTCCTCCTCCTTCTCCATATATCTTCTCATGTTTCCATTCTTTCTTTCTTCCACTGTTCATTATTCTCGCTTTCGCTGTGTCATGGGTGCATTCAACCTCTAATTGACTGAGTTTGGCAGCTTCATTAGCAATCTTATCGGCTTCTTCGTTGCCTTTCAACCCACAATGGCTAGAAACCCACACCATGTCTATGAAGCTTTCGTTGTGTTCATTTCTTCAAATATAGGTATTGTGCGTTTGATATCTGATGGTTGTTTGTTTTGCTGAAGTTTCTGATTAACTCTAGACTTGATTTGCTGTCTGTTACTATTCTTACTTTCTTCCACGTGTTGTTGTTGTTGTTGCCCCCTCAAGGATTCTTGTGATTGCTGATAATTGATGAAATTCAACGAAATGTGTTTGTTTGTTTGCTATGTACGCTATATGTACAGTATGTAGCTATCTACAGTATGCATGTTCGTTCGATACTTAGTCGAAACTACACTGGACCGAATTTTCTGAGAATTTGCACACACACACACACACACACACGCACGCAGAGAAGTACGAGTTGACTAAATGGTTACGCTGTGCACCAAAATCCGACGTACTTTTGCATATAATCTCGATTGAATACCTACGTAATAATGTTTCATCTTTCGTCGGATATAAAATTGTGTGAATATATTGACAAAGAGCAGCGCGCGCAAATTGCAATATTACCAATAAAATTGTAAGAAAAATATCATGTGCCATGGAAAAATAGTGAAAATAAATCGTTTCTCTATAAAGTTATTTGAATGCTAGAAAAATTCCGCAACTGCTCTCAGTTAGACAATACCCTCCTCTTTCTCTATAGATAAATATAATATGGTGGGAAATTATTCAATATGGCTTTTTGAGCGCACGCAATGTGTAGTTTCTATTTATGTGTATTTGGGTAGAAAGACAACTGGTTCATCTATGTCGCTGGTTTTCATGCTCAAAAGTTTATTTTTTACCAAGTTTATTACGTGTAATGTCGTTTTTTTTGTTTTCATCGAATAGAGTAGGTTCCTAGTTTTCGTATAATACCAAATAGTGTGACATATATGCCGTTCTTATTCATCAACAAGTCTCTTTCTTTCTTTTCTCTTCCTTATCGTGTTTGTGTGAAAGCTTGGACGACGTACATTAGTAAAAACGGGTTGGAAAGGTCATAGGGCGCAAGGAAAGTAGCTCGCGCAGAGACAGTGTGCGGAATGTGTGGTTTCTGCGTTCGGGTCTTATCATCTTGTCCACACTACAATACGTCACAACTATACCATTGAGGATGTCACCTCTCATTACCTTCGAGTTTAAAGCGATCCCAGACGCAATGCTGATGAAGAAAAAAGAAAGCTAAAAAATAGCGTTTTTCTGGGAGGATGAAGAGGGTGAGTATGCCATTCTTCCTCTTTCGTTCCTACTCGCCTTCTACTCTCGCTCGATCTCACACACGCAGGACTACTCTGCCTGATGTTGATAATTACGATAGTGTCGACGCCGAATAGCGCTCTGAAAATGAGTCAGGTGCAGAATAGAGTATGGAATTAACTGATTACTGCCCCGCCACCCCTACCCCCTCTCCTCATTGCCTACCTCCCATTCAGTTAAGTTTCACTGATCAGGTCGAATAGAAATTTGACAACGAATCTGTTCCCGCTCCTCATCATGTCGAATTAACATCTACAACTCTGGGACAGATGATTGCCCAAATTCACTTCAAATATCAACCCCCATTTCTTCTTTCTTCCCAATTTCGAATAGAGTAAAGCAAAAAACATTAATTGAATAGATGATAATGATTCGTTTGGGGGACTATTTGGAGAAATTCATCTTTTACACTATATAAAACCATCAAATATAAGTATATTAGTAGTAAGAGTTATTTTCTTTCTGTACCTCGCAAACACCTTGACCTGGTTGCTAAAGTTGCGTCATAAATAGATCAGCCAATCAGACCGCAGTACGTAGTAAGTAGGTCAAGGTCATGTCCACGCATGACGTCAGACCGCCCTTCCCCCTACCCAAAATTTTAATTACTTATGACGCGTCCATAGCAACCAGGTCAAGGCCGTTACTAAGTACAGAAAGGAAGCAACTCCTACTACTTATTTTCATATACTTTACAGTTGATATCTGGTTGTACCCCGGCTATAGCCAACTCGGACCACAACACTATTCTGGCAAAATGTAAAATCTCGTTATCCGCCTCTCAATTGGTGCCGACCCAATTTTATGACCTAAGGGCTTCCAATGTCGAAAGATTTGTGCTTTCCCTATCCTCTTTAAATTGGTATCATTTCTATCAAAGCAGTGACTCTATTGACTCGAAATGTTTGATCTTCCACCAATCTCTTTCCGACTGTTTGGCCAAATATATCCCTGTTATCTCCGTTAACATGTCACCTAAGGACAAACCTCACATAACTCCGCTCATAAAGCATCTCATTAATTTCAGATGGGCTGAATTTCGTTGCAAGAACTACGGCCTCTATACTCACCTTAGAGGGAAGGTAAAAACATTTTATTTCAAAGTCAAAACGGAAATGGGCATCTAAAGCTCTGAAGAACCCTAAAGATCTATGGCAGTTGACTAAGGAAGCCCTTGGTACTTCTTCCACTCTCAACTCGAGCATGATAAACCTGCTTTCCCAGTTCTCCTCTACCATTGAGGCTGTTGACTCCCTGACGTGAAAGGTACAGCTCTCCTTGTATATGATTTTTCAAAAGCCTTTGGTCAATTACGTCCCAGTACAATTATCGATTGGATGTCCAGTCTAAACCTTCCGCTCGGCTTCATTCAGTGG
>JAUYWV010107918.1:0-12810 GCA_032274565.1 Nematoplana nigrocapitula
CAAACACAAATCACTCACCCGAATGACACAACTCACATGAAAGAGAGAAAGAGGGCTCAACCAACCAACCAACCAACCAACAGCTCTCTCTCTCTCTCTCAACACAACACACTGCACAGAAAAGAAGAGGACAAGAGCAAGAAGGAACAACACAAACCATTTGACTACTATGACTGTCCCATCAGAATTGACCAGGTGGTCACAGCTTCCACGTCCAGACTCTTTCAGCTGTTTGTCGGAATGTAATGGCAGTTTGATTCTATTGGGTCGAAATGTTCCTGTGAAATGGAAACCACGTATCAGTAGTGCTCGTACCAATTGTAATGAGACGAACCAATTATCAGCAAATATTTTAAATGGAATATTGTCTGGAAGAGTGTCTGTTAGACGTATCACAACATCACCACTAACACCAGCTCCAGATGGGGGCTGAGGATGTCTCCCTGAAAATATTTCGAAGTCATAGACGAAGCCACTCGAACCAGCTCTGCAATAGACGGTAAAATGCCATTTTTTTGGCTTTTGAGGATTATATTGACGAGGGCCTCTTGTCCCTTTGTATGGCACACTCATTTCATCAATAGCATGATATTCTTCTGGTGCAATTTTTAGATAATTTTGACGTAAAGGATTGGTGAATGGTGTTACTTTCCACATAGTATTGGTCTTATCAACATTCTCATCATTGTTGTCAACGAAATGAATATGTCGCATCAACATTTGGAATCTATTCCGTGACATCACGGATGCAACTGGGTCATAAAATGTAGTACTTGCCCAATAATCTCTCACGTTACCCATTTTCACAACACCCATTTTGAACAGCATGCCTATGACCATCTCTATCTCCTTTGGTGAGGTTGATAAAGTTTTGGGAGCATTGTTTTGGAAATAATATATATTTGTTTGTTCGCTGATATTATGTTGCATGTCATCATTGACAAACAGTTTGAAATACTCATATGCTTCTTTTGTCTCCATAGGCTCCGGTATATCAAAAACATGTTCTGCTGCATTTTGATTGAAAGCTCCTCTGTTCCAATTTGGTGGCAGTTCCTCGTCCTCTTCGCTCGTATCACTTTGACTAGTGTTGTCATCACTGTCGTTGTTATCACTGTCATTGTCATCGACATCGGTTTCTCCCTCCTCGTCTGATGACACTTCAGGATCACTGTTATTTGGATCAATATGATTCATTGCATCATTATTGCCATATCGTTTGTTGTTGGCAAAAAGTCGCTCAATTGCTATTCCTCTGGCAGCTCGGGTAGGCCGTGATGATACTGCCTGGAATTACAAGAATATAATACCGAAATAAATATGCATTAATTATAAGTTTATTGATAGATAAATTCAATATTAGAGTAAACTAAGAAGTTTATAATGTTTCTTTCTACTAAATAATTGAATATCAACACAATTGAAAAAAACTTATATTACAACTAATGCCCATTGTAGCAAATTTGCACATAATTAAAAAAACTACCCAAATAAGTAATAATAGTATTATTTTACATTCAAAACGTTTATCAAGCCATAACGTGAAATTTTAAACTTTGCGCCAAATAATGGAAGTTAATAGATTTAAACAAAACAAGATTGTTAATACATAAACAGATGTAGCTGATATGCCACAATGGTTATTAAGAATAGATAACTAATTTTAAGACCAAATATGATTGGATAAAATAGGTGTAGCAAATTTGCTACAATGGGCGAGGAGTACGCCAAGGTTGCATTATGAGTCAATCGTTATACAAGCTTACCAGTGAAGATATTATGAGAGGCACGCTGAATGGAAAATATATTGATATTAAGATATGGTGGAACAAAATGAGATAATCTCAGATTTGCAGATGATACTACATTAATTGCTTTAGGTGATGAAGAATTAATGCGAATGATTGAAACAACTAAGAAGGAAAGTGAAGAACGTGGCATTCTATTGAACTTGAAAAAGACGAACATCATGGTTATAGACAGAAACAGAACAGGCAGAAGAGATTTCGTACTAGATAATGACAAAATCGAAGAAGTGCAGGAATTAGTTTTTTTCTGGGATCTCCAATCTTCTCGAAGGGTGGCAGTTCGTTGGAAATTCAGTGGAGAATAGGCATGGGGCGTTCTGCTGTTCAAAATTTGGCTACATCTGGAGAAGTAAATATATCAACATAAACTTAAAAGTTAGACTAATTCACACAACAGCATTCTCAATTGCCACTTATGGCTGCGAGTCTTGGGCTATGAGTGCCAAAGTAGAAAGGAGGTGAATGCTTTTGAGCTATGGGCATACATACAGGCGGATTCTAAGAACATGTTGGACAGAGAAATGTACAAACCAGGAGATTTTAGGAAAAGTTGGAGTAAAAAAGAGTGCTTCTTCTTCAAGTTACACGCAGAAAGTTGGCCTTTTTCGGACACGCCGTTAGAGAAAATGGTCTTGAAAAAGAAATTGGTCGAGTGGAGCAGACGACGAGGCAAACCAGCCCTGAGATGAAATGTAAATATCAAACTTGTAACCGGGTCAAAAACTTGAGAAGTATCCAGTATGCCGATGAATCAAGACGCTTGGTGCAGGATTGTGAACACAGCAGCTGATCTATCGGCCAACTGACTCAAAGAAGAAAGAATCATTAACGTAACAGCAGATGTTGTCAGATTTTTTGGCTAACCAGCCGGTCGTTTGGAGGAGAAGAATTCCAAATTTAATTTACGGCTGGATTCCTAAACTTGATATAAACAGTTAAAGTACCCTCGCATCTCTATAAGAAGTATGGAAGTGACGAAGACACATCATTGGACTTACCGGTCCCTGTCTATTAATAATATTTCCTCTCTTTCTCTCTCTCTCTCTCTCATACACACACTCACTCTCTCTCTCTCTCTATCACCCTCTGTTTCTCTATCACACTCTGTTTCTCCTCTCTCGGTCACTCCTTTTCCTTTCTCTCATTTTCACTCTCTATTATTGCATTTCTCTGTCTTTAAATCACCATCTCACTCTTCCATTCTCTCTCCTATCCTCTCTCTCTCTGTCCATCACCCTCTCTCATAACCCTCTTTTTCTCCTTTCATGGTCACTCTTTGTCCTTTCTCTCATTTTCTCTCTCTATTATTGAATTTTTCCACCTGCCTTTAAATCACACTCTCTCTATCACCCCCTCTTTCTCCTTTCTTTCACCCCCTCTCTCTCTCTATTACCCTCTCTTTCTCCTCTTTTTAACCCCCCCTCTCTCATCATCTCTCTCTCTCCATAACTCTCTCTCTCTCTCTCTCTTCTACACACACACTCTCTGTCTCTCTCTCTCACACACACATACACACATCATCTCTCTCTCACACACACATACACACATCATCTCTCTCTCACACACCCTCTCTCGGTCACTATTTTTTCTTTATATTTTCTTCCCTCTCTAGTAATCTCTCCTCTTCTCTCTAATTTTGCATTCTTCCGTCTCTTAATCCCATTTCACTTTTCCATTCTAGCTCTCTCTCCCTGTCTTTCTCGCACTCATTAACCTTTCCTTCTTTTATTCTCTTGTTCCATTTTTTCTATCTCTTCCTGTCTCTCTGATACTTATTTACTATTACAGGGTGTCAGCATTATACAAAATGACCAATTTTACTAAATTTATTTAATATTTCCTTTATTTCACTATTGTAAATTACGTTTTGTTACGTGGCAATAAATGCCAGCTAGATAAAACTTATCAGCTTTTCTCGCAAATCGTACTCTCTCTCTCTCTCTCTGTAGGAGCTGTAATTGAAGTAGTTTGAGTCTTTTTTTAAATTACTCTAAAATGACTTTGTCGGTCTCACCTCATTTCTCGGCAAAACTATATAAATGCTTGACTGTTTTTCCCCACAGCAGTGATATGGACTAACGCCCACCAAGACTGTCACTCCCCCCCCCCTCTTTCCGCACGGGAAGAGAAAATTAAAAGAGTTATTGCTTTAGCAAATGATCTGGCGGCAAGCCTAATTTCACGAAGCGATTGAAACAGCGGTGTTCTAGACCTGCTCTAATCTTACTATCGGGGCTACTAAGGGGATTTTGCAGTTGAATTCAGCATCTCATTTTATGTCTCTCAGGCTAAACGGTATCTTTCATTATGGCGACTATAGGCTTCCCTTGCTAAATGAATCGATTAATTGAGCGGGTCGGATTTCACAAGCGCCACACTTCATTTCTCGACCTGATGATTATATCGTCCAAATCTCTTCTATACAAAAATCATCGGGCCATTTATTTCGCGTTTGAGTGCCGACTCCCTATCACTTTTTCAGATGGGAGCTAGAGTGAACAAGAGATACAGGATGGAAAAATATTACGGAAAATGTTTCCTTCACTTTCCACCAAATCAAGATAGAGATAGTTAGGGAAGTTCTCGGTAAGTTTTCCGCACTATTTCCCACAACCCCATTGGCCTATCTTCAGCAGCACAACATTCGATTGTTATTGTTCTGTTTCGTCCTGCTGGCAGTTTTGTTGCACTTTGGGAGCTGAAGAAAGACGGTCCCGCTCCTCTGCTCTGGCTTGTTCTCTGTATTTTATGCGGCTGAAAAAACTTTCACCGATTAGTTCCGCACAAACGCAGGACACACAAAAAAACGATCGATAACCTCTCTGCTGACCCCCTACGTGGGTGATGTGTGAGGTCTTAGGCGTTCCTGTGCTGTCAAGCAGAGAAAATTGGGATAATTATTAATTTAAATGTCTCACACCGACAGTGTTGCGGTTGTATTTGTTGGTGGAAAATTCCCGGAGGGCACCACCCATTCGACAATTTCAAGGAAGAAATAAATAACTGCGAAAAGAGTCGAATATTTATTTTCAAATCTTTTGTACAGTTTTATCTTCTCTTTTTGTCAAATACAAGCATACGTTTTATTAGAGTAAAGTAAGCTCATATTTCAGGTAGTAATACCGAGAATCTTGAACCACTAGTAATCAAATTCCTAATTCTGTAGTATCGAATAATAATAGTAGCATTTTTTAAACCTTTAACTGCTATTATTCCCATGCAACCCCGGGGGTGCATTGTACTCAAAGAGGTTTGAGTACATCAACTAGAGTAGACACGCACGTCAAAACATGTAATTTCGGTTCGGGGGTATTTGGTAGGTAAAAATCACTGAAGGCTAATATTTATTTTCGGTTAATTTTGTGCGAAGTGGCAACTAGCTGCTATAAACTGTACAGACAGGCACAAATGAAACGAGAATGTGTTCGATCACTGAATTGGAAAATTAATCACTAACTTCCTTTGGGTCTACCGAAGAGCTTTGATGCCTACCAAATTCTACAGAAAATAGTCGCAATCAATCGAATTATAAGGGAATTTTTATCTTTAAATGAACGTATCTACTGTACTCCAGTATACAGTACTTGTTCCAACCACTTTACAGCCATGCGTGTCATGCGACGATATAATTATATCTTTTTAATTAACGAACAGACAAACTGACAAACAACGGGAAATATATAGTCAATTAGATAATTTATTGTAATACTGTACATATATAGCAGAAAAGCATAGAAATACTCGCATATCGAATGTAACTAGGAATGCTTTGGAGATGAAATACGAGGCAGGAGAAAATCGATCGGGTTTACCGAATAACTACTGCACACATGATAAATTAGAAACGAATAACTTAGTAATAATTGTGTGAAAGTTAACCACCAAAATTGTTGATAGTTCGAAGAAGAAATTTACTGGCATTTCCCATCTAAATTTATATGCTCTGCTTCAGTTGAGGGAACGCATCAATAAGAATAGTGCCTTCGATAAATATTGGGTAAATGCTGTTTAGGAGAACGAAATAGGAATTTAAAACGAATTTTATCTATTTTCACGGAGGCTTTGAGCAAACGAAAGTTGGACATAAAACCATCAACAGACAGATAACTCGAATCACAATATACAAAATATGGCATCACTGCCAAAGTTTCGTGTCGTGAGAATGGTTTGCGAGCAACCAGTGGAACCAGTTATAGTACGTGACAATTTGTACTGTATCTGACAGTCAAAATTACCGTACTACTTTTCCAATTTTCTAAAAAGATGCCAAACTTGGTAAAACAGTGTGTAGAATTGATTTTGATGGATATTCTATGACGAAACCGGAAAATGCATTGAAAATTTTAGTACTATAATATTTACATTTCTTTTATTTAATTCATCGTTGTATTAAACTTTCTCGACATTTAATCTTTGAAAACACTTTTACAAAGAGCAATTTTAAATATTGTTATTATATAGGGTGTGTTATAAAAATCGGAATTTTTACTTCTAACATTTATTTCATAAAGATTTTATGACAGGGACGAAGTAATATAAATAATATGAATATATAACAATGAGTGGACAGGTTAATGTAAGTGAGTTACAAATAGTCAGCGTCTATTTCAATAATATCTTGCATGTCCGAAAGTAGTCACTGCATTTCTCTTAGTAACTTTGGCCGTGCCCACATCAGCAATTGTCTCAAACGTTGTGTTTTGTCTATCGAATTCCAGGTTTCAGGTAACATAGCAATCGAGCAGTTTGATGTCCAGAAAGTACTGTATAGGGGGCTGTCAAAAGTCCTACCCACTGTTCGTCCAACAATTGCCTCATCCTGATTGCCGTGTGGGCCGCGCGGTGTCATGCATCAGTGTTATGCATCTACATACAATACGATGGACTAATGTATTATTGATTTTTGTACAAGTCCTATATATAAACTTTTTTAATTTCTCCACTACATAAAGTAGTAGTAATTTTATTAATAATACATGAAATACCAAATTATGTGAATTCAGTTCACCAACAGTTTTATATGTTCATCTAGCGACGTTATTGGCTGCAAAATAAGAGTGATGTCTTTTAAGTGGGTCGGAGTGTCTATATAGACGGTTGTCAACTCGATATAAGCAGCATTTCCACAGTTGGATCTCGCTCTCCGAGAAGAATAGGAGGCTATTCCCCAAAGCCTTTTTCTTCCACCTGATCTCCAGCTTGCCCTGAAGGATTGGTCAAGTGTTGCAGAATCGTGGTAGACACACAATTTATTTAACGTTGCTTTTCTATTTTGAAAATGAGATACTCGCATTGTTATCTCTAAATACTTCCATTGCCATTTTTGACCAACTTTGCGGTTACATCACAGAACAGTACCAAAGTCATATTGAAAATGCTTATTTTACCGTCTTAATATAAAAAGGCCAATGGCAGGTCCTACCAAAGCGGACCTATGGCATTTAGTTTCATTCTGTTTCGACCTCTCCTCCATTTAGGTGTAGATGAAAGTTTTGCTTCTATAGTTTAGAAATGTGTTTTTATCATTACTAGTTTATCTGTTACATATTAGCCATTCAAAGCACATGCTTAATGCTATTTTTTTCTGTTTATTCCAAAATAGAGTAGCTATCTACCAATGTGGTGTCATCTGTAAATAAATTAATTTTATGTTTATATACAGAGTCAATAGAATTGGGCAACTAAACTGACTTGCGGCACCCCAGATTTATATTATTTTGTCTCGTATAGGATAGGTCATTACCAGCAGTTTTAGTGACCTTCATTGCATAATAAGATAGTTATTTTTATTAATATTCTATGGTCTTCTTAGAATGCGTCATTTTCGCCGACTTGTACTGCTGAATTCATTTAATTTTCAATAAACCTGCAGTCAAAGCTGATCAACTGTCGAACACTCTTTCTCGTGCGAGTTTCGTAAAATTATAATCTGTAATGAAATATTGGGGACAAAATATTTTCTCTTTTTCAGTGCATAGAGAGAAAGTGCGTGAGACAGTTGGAGTTGCCCAGCACCAACCCCAAAACTGTCTGTCCTCTCCCCAAAGACTTTCCAGGTCATTTCACTCCTCGCGTTTATGCATAACGTAAATAGACACCACCACCTCCTCCTCCACCACCTCCTCCTCCACCACCTCCATCATCACCATCAACAGCACCCCAAGAAAGCGCTGCTCTCTGCTCGGTGGTGTTGTCACGCAGAGAGGAGTGGTAAAATCGATAGCATGCTGGAAGAGACGGACGGACGTGTTGAGTAGTACGAGTGGTGGAAGTGTCAATCGCAGCAGACGGAGGCTAGGGAAGACAGAGAAGGCGGAAAGTTCGAGTGCTGTTTGACGCGTGGATTCTCCCCCACTACCGCCACCAATGAATTTAGAATTCAAATCAGGCTCATCTGGCACCCATACGCCCACGCACGCACACACATCATCATATAGTTGTTAATGATCGACTAGTTTCTGTCATCTAAGTCGGATCTTTATCCTCGATCTCCCCCCCTCGCTTCCCGTGAACTGTTCGATCGGTGTTAATGAATAGCTTGCGGTGCGGTGGTCCCCGTCCATTGCTGAACAGAAAAGACGCAGTAGAAGAGTGTTTGGTTTAGTACGAGGTCACCATAATTCGTTTCACGAATAAAGTTTGGTATTTTTTCACTTTTCAGCCTCCCTCCATCTGTCTAAATTATCCATGTAAAGTTGTATTTAGGACTTGACAACAAAAAATTCTCAGAATAAAAAGAAGTACCAAGTTTATACCAAAACATTTACATTTCACGACAACCGATTTTGATCAATTTAAATATCGCGGGTACAAGCTCAAATAAAAGATTTGCGAAAAAAAATTAAAACGATCCTAAAAAGCTAAAGTTAGCTTCAATTTTTTCATTAAGGACCGGTCTCATTTGCGTGTGGTACACTGGACGCACTAAACGACATTCGGCTGAACGCAAGAAGGAGCAGAGAATAGGCCCAGGAGCAGTCTACACGAATCTCCTGGATTGAACGACATGGTCTGGGAACTAATACAACCAGTTCGGCGGTGGAGATAAGAGTGCGGAGCCCATCTATCAATATATATCTAACAAATAATAACGGTGATTTTTTTCCTAAACGTTCTTCACAATAGTTTGATGTTTTTCCCCCAAATGCTTTTGTTTAAATTTGTACCCGCGATATTTAAATTGGCTTAACTGAAATGATTTTGAAACGATCGAAATCGGTTGCCATGTAATAAATGCTTGATATAAGCTTGGCTCCCTTTTTTATATTGGATAAGAGTCACAAATTTGAATCCGGGAGTTCCCTGTGTGTTCCACAGTGTCATTTGTCTCTAGATTTGGCTTGATTCCGAACACTAATATACTCAATGGTGCTCACGGCATGAACTTCAGACTATACCTGCTTTTCCTGTAACTGATTAATTAAGTTGACTTGCAGGAATAGAATCAACCAACCAGCAACGCCGACAAAAAGTAGAGGGTGTGTGGATGGGGAAAGTGCCGAAATATTGTTTTAAAATGGATTCACAGAAATAGCTGGAGTAACTGAGGGTGAACCCATAGGAATGTCTTCATCGTCAAACTACTCTCCGTGTCTTCACATACTCCAAAGGTTAATCACTATATCCAATCCAAAAGAGCTTTTCCGCCTGGTTGACTTTGCTCTGTAAGTTTCTTACTTATTCTGAAAGCTGTAAAGGGGACCTTTGTAATAGCAGAAAGCATTCATAGAATTCACTGTAGCCTGGCCTCACTCAGCGCCAATAGCAAGTGTCCGAATGGTTGCTGACTCTTTACCAAGGCACAAAGAAGAAAAGAGAGCCGGATTTAGAAAAATAGGAGATTAGTAAGATAATGCCATCTGTGCTACATAAAATAGAAGTCCAAATAAACAAGAATAAACAAATAGCGATTTTCGTGTCAAACGATTACGTTCGATTTTGTCAACTACAGTATACTAATGACACACCTAAAAATGTGGCAGAGCTATATACTGTCATTTTGAAACTTGCCTGTTTGAGTGATTCAATAGCCTTGATGTTGAGTGTAATTGTAGAGTAGGAATCATTTACCAGATCTTTATTCTAAAGCACTGTATCTAGTTTACGTTATACATACAATACGTTTTTACACTTTTATTGAATTAACATTTGGCAAATTTTGTATTCCTGTTTGAAAATCCCTACTTCTCAGCTTCCCACCCCAACGACTGCCTCGATCAACATATTGACTACCAATAGACTAACTTCCTTTTTTGCCGTTTACTTCCATTCTGGTAAATAAATCTTCAGTGCACCGTCTCCCTCTATAGCTCTCGTGCTCTCTCCCTTTTTCGTTATTTGATCATTTCGTTTCCCTCACAAATGTTTGCGACCAATAGTATTTATCGCACCAAACCGTTGTATACATGTACTCGTATGTAAATGTAAATAACTCTTGATGCTTGATGCTTTTATTGCTCATATTATTGAACTATTTCTTTTCCTATTGTCGTTATTGTTTATATTTATACGCTTCTTTTTCAGCTTGAATAGCAGGGTTTCTGGTTAGGCCTTTCCTTAATACTATTCTGTATCAAACAATGCGTCATTATGGTCTTAACATTATGGACAACAGCAGCGCAGTTCCTTTTATTTATTTCTACACTTTACAGGTACAGGATAGTCGTCTTTGTAACAGAAAGATTTCCCCATGTGTGGCGAACGCCTTACCTCTGACACCCACACCCTCAACGGCTTCCTGACAAACAGAAACTTGAAGAGAATCTTCTTGAGCGCCTAATGCCTTCTGTTTTCCTTTTCAGTTTACCTTCCACTGTACTTTTCTCGTTTAATGCTGTATGTTGATTTTATATTTTGTTTTTCATTTTAATGTTGCTTTAATGCATTCTTTTCATATTTTTCATGTTTTATTATATTGCATTTGTTTAAGTACAACAATGCTTTCATTTTATTCCGATCGCATTTTACTATATTTTACCTGTTCATTTCTTTCGATAATTCTACTGCTATATCAATGATTTTATTGGTTTTAATACTGCGTTGATGCATTCAGAGACCTTGTCTTCACAATACTTTTAACTGATCAGTGTTTGTGTAAAGTGGTTACTGAATTTATAAACCATTAATAGTGCCGGCCGATATTTATTTATTCAACCGTTTCAGTCGATCTGACTGTATTACTGTGCCAGACGAAGTGCGTTGCTCACGAAATATTGCGCTAATAAACAAACTATATTTAATATAGGTTTACTCTGATTTGTCTTGGTGGTGCGCGTGGCTTGGGAGATTTTCTCCTTCTTCTTCTTCCCCTTCTAGCAAGCAGCTGTGTAGCAACACTTTTCGGAGATTGGGGGTAGGGGCAGGGCACATGGGGGCCTCTTAATCTTACATATGTATATGCAACTATATTGTTTATCTGAATAATATTTACACTAGGGCAATTAATCTTTTTATGTGTTATGGGTATACAGTATATCTAAAACTATGTATGATAATATAATATTCTTATTTTGTATAATAGGCCAATATCACCAAAGAGGACCCACCCTTTCCTCTACCGGGCCTCTTTATCTTACTGTTCTCCAACAAAGAAGACTCATTTTCCTGCTATGGACCTCTTTCAACAGCCCTTTTTTACTATGGACCTGTTTCAACAACCCTTTCCTACTATGGAACTCTTTAAACAGAGGACTATTTCATAGATATATTTGCCTCCTCTAACAGATGGCCCCTTTCCTGCTATGGACTTCTTCAAACAGATGGTTCCTTTCCTGCTATGGACTTCTTCCAACAGATGGTCCCTTTCCTACTATGGACTTCTTTCAACAGATGGTCCCTTTCCTGCTATGGACTTCTTCCAACAGATGGTCCCTTTCCTACTATGGACTTCTTCCAACAGATGGTCTTTTTCCTACCAAGGACTTCTTTCACCAGATGACCTTTTTCCTACTATGGACTCTTTTCAACAGATAGCCTTTTTCTTACTATGGACTTCTTCCAACAGATGGTCCCTTTCCTACTATGGAATTCTTTCAACAGAGGGCCATTTTCTCAATATATTGGTCTCATCCAACAGATGGCCCCTTTCCTACTATGGACTTCTTTTAACAGATGGCCATTTTCGAGATATATTGGACTCTTCCAACAGATGGTCTCCTTTCCTACTATGGACTTCTTTCAACAGATGGTCTCCTTTCCTATTATGGACTTCTTTCAACAGAGGGCCATTTTCCAACAGATGGGCCCCTTTCCTATTATGGACTACTTTCAAGAAATGGCCATTTTCTAGATATATTGGCCTCTTCCAACAGATGGCCCCCTTTCTTACTATGAACTACTTTCAACAGATGTCCCCCTTTCTTAATATGGACTTCTTTCGACAGATGGTCTCCTTTTCTACTATGGACTTCTTTCAACAGATGGTCTCCTTTCCTACTATGGACTTCTTTTGACAGAGGGTCATTTTCTAGATATATTGGCCTCTTCCAACAGATGGCCCCTTCCCTATTATGGACTTCTTTCAACAGATGGCCATTTTCTAGATATATTGGCCTCTTCCAACAGATGGTCTCCTTTCCTACTATGGACTTCTTTCAACAGAGGGCCATTTTCCAACAGATGGGCCCCTTTCCTACTATGGACTTCTTTCAACAAATGGCCATTTTCTAGATATATTGGCCTCTTCCAACAGATGTCCCCCTTGCTTACTATGAACTACTTTCAACAGATGGTCTCCTTTCCTACTATGGACTTTTTTCAACAGATGGTCTCCTTTCCTACTATAGACTTCTTTCAACAAAGGGATATTTTTCAACAGATGGCCCCCTTTCCTACTATGGACTTCTTTCAACAGATGACCATATTCCTAGATAAATTTGGCCTCTTCGGATAGATGGCCCTCTTTTCTAGATATTATGGGATTCTTTTAAGGTGCCAGCTCGATCTGCTCTTGCAGCCTCTGGCTTCCCATTGTATTTTTACAATAAAAAAATATTATTATTAT
>JAUYWV010107929.1:0-21476 GCA_032274565.1 Nematoplana nigrocapitula
GGAAGAGCGCGATATACCGAGGAAAGGGATCTTCTCTGTTGGAAGAGGCCCATATACCGAGGAATGGGGTTTTCTCTGTTGGAGAACAGTAGGAAAAGACGACTGGTAGAGGAAGGTGTCTCCTTCGTTGATATTGGTCTAGTAAATAAAAATAATAATATACAATTTTAATTGTTTTATTGCATGTATAGAAAGATGCAATAATTCAGACATAAAGAACGATCTATAAAGATTTTCTTTACCCATAGAACTTAAAATGATTGTGATTGCCCTAGACTAAATATTATGCAGATCTCTACATATTTACATATACTGTACATGTGCATAAACAATAAAGCCCCTGCAAAACACAGGAGAGACCTTCTGTGCCCTGCCCCACCCCCCGCAATCTGAAAAGTCTTGTTACGCCGCTGGCATAGATGACAACCGTTTGACAATCTCACATGGCTTCTGCGGACATTTCATTCCGTCTTCTACAAACTCTCATTCAGCGTACCATACTCCCGTAAACCAATACGTAAAGCCTCTCCCGCAAACCAAGCAACAGCTTCTTAGGCCGTATTGATTATTAATTTTTATTGATATTTCATCGCAACCGCCACAAAACTGTATTAATAATTCAGTTGCAGAGAAAATAAAATAGAATATATTTGAAACACCAATTTTCCTGTCGACTGCAAACAAATTATGTGTCCCCCTATCAACTCGTCTCCTATTGCTCCGGTTATGTCTGCCTTCTACATATTATAGAGTCTCACTAAAAAAACATGGAATATATTGGATTGTACATGCAGTATATCCGGATTAAAATGTGTTCTTAAAATAGAATTTAACGCCGTTGCTGAATTTCGATCGTAGATAGCATTATCGTAAAGGGAGGAATTATGAAACTATTCAATTTTAATACCTATTAATAAGATTAACATTGTCATGCATATTTAACACTTTTTGTGTAAGCAATCGTTAGGACATTGCGTCAAAAAGTTAATACTCCGATCAATTTCTTTCTCCCATATATAAATATTCTATTCCTTTAGTAACTTATAACTGCCATCAACGGTGAAATCTTAAGATTGGTGACCCCATCAGAAACACACTGTACAACTTATTTGTTATTTTTATGTAATCGAAAATCTGATCTAATTGAGGGTGAGTTAGGGTTCAAATTTTAGTAACTTTGTAATCAGCCCTATTATAACTGATACCGTGGTAAGCTATCACATTTCTATATGTACTTTATGCGTTCAACACGTATTCATTGTAAGTGATCTATGGACCACGCAGGCGTCTTTGCAAAACTTCAAAACTGCAGTAAACCACTGAAATAATTTTTAGTTGTAAGACTTCTTTGATTTGATTATTTACAAAATAATCAGAAAGAACAAAAACTATTTTCCACTAAGATTTGGTTAGTAAAAGATTCATTTTTCGACTGATTCGAGACTATTTTTTATGATAAACTATTTTCATCCAACTTTCAGGACGATGTTCTTCTGGTTGACAAAGTCCTCGCGCTCAAACTGGCTGGACTCCACGCGCAGACTGTGTGGGGAAATTATCAAGCCTATAAAATGTGCAGGTATGTATTGATCAGTCCAATTCAAAGTTCTATTTGCAATGGGATTAGTGTTTTTAGGTGCGTCCTCGCGTCTCCAAAGAAAACGTCTCTCTCTCTCTCTCTCTGTATGTACCGCTTATGTTCAGAGTCGATTTTAGTTTGACGTTTCAGATTTGGTTCCACATCTTTTGTTTGGTCAAATTGAGAATTTTTCTGGTGAAATTGAGAATTTTCAGACGAAAATGAGAAATAGTCAGATGAAATTGAGAATTTTCAGACGAAAATAAAAAATATTCAGATGAAAATAAGAAATATTCAACCGATCACGTAAATCTTGAAAATTGATTCAGAAATATTTAAATTTTAGATAATGACTATATTTAGAAGTGTCGTCGTTTATTAGGTGTTTACGTTTTAATCTGTTATTTGTAATCAAATTTCCATGTTTATTTTGACATGCTACTAAACTATACATAGTAGTATAGTATGTAAGAGTGCTGAAAACATAATAATTCAGGGCCGTATTCTAAAATTTCCCAAATCTCATTTCGTAAGAAATGTTTTTTAGGAATTTGACATTGATTTTGGTTAAAACTTGGTTGAAGGACTCTGAAATTGTTTCAGACTTCCGTTATAGTTCCTGATGCTATCATGAATCCGTGGTTCAGCATCTATAGATATCGTAAACTATAGTTTCATATGAAGCTCCCATAATTACAAATGCGTCATTAAACACATGAAGGAAGAAGGAGCAGCGTCCATCGAGCACTACCCACTATTGATAAGGAAGATATCTAAAGATTATACTGTAAATACCTTATATCGCTCCTCAATCCCAACTTCTCTACAGTTGATTGTGTGGTCCAATATACAATTATTTTTTGCCGCAGAGGTTGAGAAAATGTCGCAAAAAAGATAGAATATCGTATGATGATGGCTATAGTCGGGGACAATGAATATTTTGACGCTTTATAGTCATCGTCAAACTGTATATAGTACCATTTTTAGGGTGGTTAAATATATACCAAATGGTGCAGTTCAGTCGGTTAAAACTTCCGTCATCTCCATACATATACACCTTGCCTCCTTTCCATTCTCTTTCCCACTAAATCCCTCCCAATATTGACCAATTCCCAACAGTTCTCTACGTCTTTTATGGCGTCCATATGGTAGTGAGAAGAATGCATATGTTGGGGAGTTGAGTTGGGCGAATCACAGACAACTCGAAATATTTTTGCCTCGAGGTCTCTTCACTTCTGCCAGTCTCCTCTTCTGCCATAACAACTTAGCGGGTCCCGCTTATACACACCCCTCACCGATCATATCCTTATACTGAGAGGTTATTATCCTCCGTCCCTACCTCCTGACACCCCTCTCCTCCGCAGTCTTTGATGGAAAATTGGGGAAAGATGTGACGTCGTTGACGTACACGCAAGGCTGTTGTAAAACCCAAATACACTGCTGCGCTCGGCCAGACAAGATCGCCCGGAGCACTCCCATCTCGATTGGCCTGGGAAAACTATTTTTCGGCTGTCCCCATGTGCAATAATAAACAAACAAATATGGTCCATTCTTTCTGCCATATTTCTTCTCTCTATCTCTTTTTCTGATTGAGATTCGGCAATTCATAAACAAGGAGCGGTTTTATATTGAGCGATGGAAACTTCCATCGAGGATATATACAGTACACAGTTGCGACAACGCAGGCGTGCAAAGACTAAGCTGTTTATTTATTTTTTATTTTGTGTGTGTGTGTGTGTCAAAATTCCAACATCATAGGAAAACCAGTCAAGAAATCAATAAGAATCATCGATTTTCTTTCAAATATAATTGATTCATGCAATAACGTGATAATGATGTGCGCCTTTCCTGATTACTGTTCAAAATAGTGAAATGCTTATTTTGACGCGTATAACAAGCTCTCGTGCAGCCGCCTTCTCGTGGCGGGCTAATTCTGCTTTGGCAAGCAAAGCTCTGCGTATAATGGAACCTCATACGATTTTTCTCTTTCTTCTTTTCTTTATCCCTTATTCTCTCTCTTTCTTTTCTCCGGGAGGTCGGGGCGCTTACGCGTTCCCTCGACCGGTAAATACAAAACAACGTATTCGATTGAAACACTTTTTGCAAACTAAGCTGAATGAATATATGCTCTGGTGGAAATTAAACCATATTGTTGTACGGCTGCAATAGTTAAACTGTCAACACAAACTATCGAAAAAATAAAATAAAAGCTTTTGAAAAAATGCTACTGAATACTACTGGACATCAACTGTACTGTACATACAATGTAGTGGAAAAGATTGACGAAATACTATTTTTTAAAACGACAAAAGTTAAGTAATTTGGTCTTAACATCCGAAGAAAATCGGGACAGCAAGAGCAAAAATAACTTGTATGGGTGATTTGAAGGATTGCAGTGGGGAAGACGTGAGTGAATTGGTGAGAGAATGTAAGGTCAGGGACAGTTGGAAGAGAAAGAGATGTTAATAATTATTCTGACACCATTAAATTTGGAATTGTTGTGTCTTCTTGCTTTTGCGTACGATGTCGGAGTTTTTTTGCCCCACTGTACTCTTCATTCATAATTCAACAATATTTTTAGATGCACTCAAGCAGCTATATAAAAGCGCCTGTCTGTCTGTTTTGTGTCTGTATATGTATGTCACATCTATGTTCAAAGTCGATTTGAATTAGGCAATCAATAAGATTGAATTTGTAAAGGAAGCAGTTGACTAGGTGTTAAACTAGGTAGAATGACAAGTTCTGGCGTACGGTATATTTTATAGTCATTTGGAGAAGAAATCCAAATTTAATTTACGCCCAGATTCCTAAACATGGTAGGAGCAATTGAAGCAATCTCCCATATCCCTAAGAGGGTTATGTCTGTCGGGAGTAATGGATGAAAACGACGAGGACGCACCATTGAAATTGCCGGTTCTTGTTTATAAATACAGTATATCTATTTTTTCAATAATCAGATCAACAGTGTGTCGACAACTTCCTTAACATATTTTATATGGTCTTCGAGTATGCAAATATTTTTGTGTGGGCGTTGCAGTAACCTTAAGAGAGATAATTAATTTTAGTCCCTAACTGTGTTTTTTACATTATTCCATGCTGTTTTTTGTTTACTTGCCAAAAATATGGGATCTCAAACAAACTATTTTTGCATCGTAAATTGTCCAAACTATTCTTACAAACATCAGCACTTGCCCAGTACACGATACCGACTGACTGGTCTTAGTGGTCGAGGGTTTATAGGAGAGAAAGAGGGCGAGCGCGTTTGCCCTTTAGAAGTTGGCGAAGCGAATTACCTCGGGACTTTTATCTCTAACTATTTCAATTTCCTTCTCCCGACTATGCTCAATATGAGTGGTGATCGAGAGTGTTTGATCTGTATGGGGAGAAGAGGAGAGTTGGTCTCCGCTGGGGCTCGGATCACTGGACAACTGACTGCTGAATGAGTGGGAGGAACGTGAGGTGTTGCTCGCCCGTTGACTGTTTCGGTTGCAGCAGGTTAGCTACTATATAGCCACGCCATCAACGCGGAGATCCTGCTGAAAAATCGATTGCAGTTTTGGGAATTTTAAAAGAGGAGGAGAATGGGAGAGGTGATGGAGCAGGGGGAAAGAGTAGCTAGTTTACTTAATACATTGTGCACGAGTGTGTGTATGTGCATACATATTCGTTCTTTAGGGAGAGCAATTCTGGTGTCACTCGAAGACAAATGTGCACAGTAGTACATTTGTGGAATGGCGGATCCAGGGGGGCTTCTCAGCTGAAGCTTCCCCTAGCAGTAGAGTGGTAAATATACGGAAGGGTAGTGTAGCTCATATTGATCTGAAATTCTACAAGGTGCCATAGAATATACTGCCTGGTATTTTGGCGCTTCGTTTGATGTAAGAAGAGCTACACATGAAATCATTTTTATTTGGGTAATAATATTTTAGTGGATACTATTGCTGTGGATCTACATAGTTGCTTCCCTAGGTGGAGCTTCGCGTTGATCTGGACCTGTGGCGAAGTCTTTTACAATTGGACTTGACGCTGTTCAAAGCTTTTTTGCGTAATCGGACGTTGCTCTAATCGGCGTCTTTTGTTTTCAGAGGAAAATCTATGAATTCAAAAAATAATTGTGCGTATAAAAACAAGCTACAGTACATTATAAGTAATACTTGCAATGTATAGTACACAATTTTCAAAATAGAATGTCACTGCATATAATTGTATATTGGTCTGACGTAATATTGAAAGTCGGTCTTTACCCCACTAAACTATCATGGATCCGCCACTGCACTTGTGGTAAATTTGGTATCTAATGTGACTGACTGCCCAGAGTGGAGAGGAAAGTTGAAACAAGTGAGGGGAAAAAAGAAAGATATAAATGAAATAAAAAGAACGACAGAAAAAGAGAGAGAGAAGAAGAAGAAGCAGAAGATGGAAAGTGGAGAACTAAAAGTCGGGTCTTCCTAATTGAGCCGTATTTATTCCCAACAAATTTCAGTTTGCAAAAACAAGATCCTTCAAGATGGATACGTTTGGTGGTCACGTGAGTAAAAGGGTGACATGAAGAAAAAGAGAGAGGGCGCATGACCGGACATGAGCAGTCTCCTTTGTTAGTCTCTTCTATTTTGTCCGCGAAGTCATGCAGGCAAACAGTTTAGTTCCCCATATAGATAACTTAAAAATGCATGGTCCGCCCATTTGTGTAGTGTTTAGTAGTGCAATCGGCCTTCAAGAGATCTCTACTACCGGCCCCCTCCCCCAGCTGGATAGAGCTGGAGATAGTTCTGAGAAAATCTCACCGACAATCACCGAGTAGAAAAACTTAACTCTACAACACCGCCGAAGAAGAGGAGTGAGTAATGAAGAAAGGGGAGAAGACGCGGGAGAAGAGGGGTGGATAAAAATATAGCGCTGTCTAACCCCGTACTCCCTCTCTCACTCACTATACGTAGCTCTCCGGCTCACTAGCTCATTCACTTCACCCCGGACTCGGAGGATCTGCCAGCCACTTCACAGTTCTTGCTCCTCAGGCTCCCTCCGTGCGTCGTCCTCACTGGTGGACATCGAGCCGAAAGGGGGACCCGAGACTATTTACTCACTCTTTGGCTGGGTAAATTTTGCTTCGTTTCTTCCCACAGTCAGCGTGGCCTGTCTGTCTATCTATCTTCCTGCGGTGTGCTGCTCACTGGCTTCCCGCTCCTCTTTCTAAGGCCTAGCTAGCCTGGTTGAGCCATTTCTTCATATATCTCTCTCTCTCCAATCTACTCTGTTTTCACTCTATTCTACTCTACTCGCTCCCCCTGTGCCTCTGTGCGTCTCTGTGTATGTGTATTGGTGTGCCCTATTGCTTCTTCCGAAGTTGCTGCTTCCTCGCGCAGTTTATAATTCCACTTTTAATTCACACACCTCTACCTATCTACATACCTGCCTACCTCATCGGCGTCGTCGTCATCATCATCATCATCCGTCATCATTATCATCATACTGAGGTCTCATCGCGCACGCGCATTGTTTTGCGGTATTAATCCAGCCACCCCCTCGGTAACCCCATCACTCCTCACTCCCTCGTGGCAGGTATGAAGACGTGAACGACTATCTTTGTCAGAGAGTCCTGTCCGGTTCAACTTCCCGGGAATGGTCTGTGGAACTGGAGGAAGCCCACAAGGTACGTATATATCTAGCATATACATAGATGCCTGTTTCTCTCTTTCTCCCTGCTGCACGACGTGAATGCGTGCGCGATTATATGTTCTTCTTGTGTGTGGACAAGCGCGCCCTTATCCGTTGTCCATCCGACCTCAGTCCCACCCCTGTCTGAATGTCTGCGTCTTGCAGTTTCCTCATCCGGACTGTATTGATATTTTGAGATTAAGGTCTCATCTCACGCTGGAGTGAGTGATCGGGAGTAGACGGCGATAGCAGTTGAGTGAGTTCAGTAGGCCAAACAACAGCCTACCTCTATTCTTTCTTGTGCTATTTTCTATGTACATAGAAGAAGGCGTCCTCGACATTGTTGCTACTTCTCCTGCTGTTGTTCTAGTCTAACTTACTCCCTCAAGGAAAAGCCCGAGAGAGTTGTTGTCGTCAACGTCGTCAATTTCATCTTCGCTGCTTTTGCGTCTGCGCCCAGGTAGAGTTTGTTATATATACGTATAGGCAGGCATACACTGACTAGAGCTCCTCTCTCTCGCACACACACACGCGAGCGGTACCTGGCAGCCAAATGCACATACACTACACATCATCTTCCGCCGCCGGCCTCTCCACCTGGCGCTGCTTGCACGCCAACTCTCCTGCTTTCCCACTCACACACATCACTCTGACATTATTGTCGTTATCGAAGTGGGGGGAACTTGATTGAGACTGCTGACTTGCTTTCTCCAACTACCCTGCCCGTCCTACCTCGTCCTACCTCTAGCTTACATCAGTCAAGTACATACTGTAGAGTAAGTGGGTGCGGAGAGAAGGACAGATTGTTGTAGGAAAATCTCCACAGTTGACCATTGTTCCAACGCCTCTCACCTTACAAAACACCCAAACAGTTCCCCTCCTTTCCCAACTTCCCGCTCCCGCCCGTCTTCTCACATAGAAAGAGGAGAGGTCAGCCAGTTAGTTAGCACAGTCTGTAATGTGTAAGTGTTAGATTGCAGGGTGTTTGCGCCAGATCAGATCCCATCTTGCTCAGCTTTACAACAGTGTAATGAAAGGTATTTAATTCCTCCTCCGTCCGTCTGTCTCTTTCTCTCTCTCACAGAACTACGGCCAACACTTGCACGAAGATGAGGCCAAAATTGTTTACATAGCCCAAGCACAACAGTCGCCCTTGTATGGATACACCTATTTCCCGGCGATGGCTGAAAGTCACAACTCGGACAAAGAATTTGTGAAACTCGGCGTGGGGCCCAAAGGGATTCGGGTGTTGAGAGGCGGCGCAGGTGCACCGCCCTCCATCGGTGTGTCCACGTCATCGGCGGCGGCACTTGTGCCCACCTCACCGCCCCCCACTCTGCCCAATCACAGCCAACAGCAACATCATCCCCAGTGCCAACTGCACCGGACAACTCCAGCGCCCCCGCACTCAGCCTCCCCGATCGCCTCGGCTCGCTTCACCCAGCACTCTTGGCCGCATCCGTTGAGCAGCAGTTTCAGCGCCAGCACTCCAGGCTGCACCTGTAACCACATCCCTCTCGGTGGGCCGCAACCCCCACCACTGGCGCCGGCGCCAACGTCGGCCACCGCCGTGCCAAACAGTTGGGCTTCGTCCGCCACTTTGCGCGGCGGCGGTGGTGGCGCCGGCCCGGCCAACTCACTCGGCGGCGGGAACGGTATGGGGATAGGTGGCGCCGTCGGTCAGACGACTGTCCAACAACACGTCTATCGCGACGTGGAGAGAGTACATCAGGAGGTCAGTGACAACTCCCTGGTGGTCGAGCTGACCAGCAATGCGCGAGCCAAGCCCAAGTCGCAGTACTTCGAAATGGCTCAATCGAACAAGGACGAGGCGGTGGAACTGTTAAACTCCTACGCGCCCCATGTGACCACAAAGGGGAGCTGGATGAAGCAGGCCAACCAATTGCTTCTACAGCGAATGGTGAGTGTGAACAATTGAATTTCTCTATATTTTCCAATTACAATAGTACATATACTTTGTCAAGCACAAGGCATTTTGAAATGTTTACGAGTAGAAACCCTTTGGAATTTACAAATAATTTACTCTAACTGAACCTGCACATTAAAACAGAACATTTTTGAACAAGACACTGAAAAAAATTTTAATTAAAATTCAACTTGCATTTTACGCAAATTTCATACTCGCGTACATCAATTTCTAACAAATATCCGAAATCTTACATGTGTGACCATTTTATATATGACAATTCGGTTAGTTACCCCAAATGAGCAGTGAAGAAAATGCGAGTGTTCCTTTTTAGAAAAACTGACAAGAGCCTTTCCTTTTGGCGTGAGTATGTTCAGCTTAATTAGTCATTTTCCAATCAATAGTTATTGATTCACGCAGCCAATATTATTTAAACAATAGAATCCAACATAGTATAAATATATAGAGAAATAATGAAAGCTAAAGTAAGCTGTATTATACATTGCAAATTGAGTCCGTGTTTTAGCAAATATACTGCAGGTTTCAGCAATTTTATCCACAACATTTCAAAGCTGGAATATATAGGCTGTAAATAAAAAAAATACATTTGGAGATACAGTATACTGGAGATGCATTTCTCCGGTATATAACACAGGAGAGAGACACTGATCAGACAAACATTCTCCTATTCAATGAATTCGTTCGTTTGCAAATGACCTAACTATTTTGTAAATTCACTGCTAGAGGTACATATTCTACATATTTTACTTCAAGTGAAACATAAGAAAAGAATAAAAAGAAAGTATACTGTATATAACTTAATGAAAATAAACAGACGAAGTCGTAATCAAATTAGAAAGAAATATATTTTAAAATCAGAAAATATTTCAGATATTGTGACGTCAATCGACAATTCATCAGTACTTTTATTAGTGATTTAAATTATCAAGAATATTGTCAAAGCCAAGGTCTTCTCTAAAACAATAGACGAGGTTGAAGAGTGGAAAAACATTCATTATTACTGTTATTATTTGCCACCCGTGCTGAAATTCCTAAATTAATTTTACGGTACAAGCAATAAACATAAAAACACCTAACATAACTAGTTTGTATTGTATATCAGCATTTCTAAATTAAACAAAGCCCTTAAAGTGTCTAGGGGTGCCAGAAGAGAAAATGGCTATCTTGCTGACATGTTTTTGCGAGAAGAACTGTAAAAGCCTCGTTTTCCTTTAAAAATGTTTATGATAAGCAAAAGTTCTTAAAGTGTAACAATATACAGAAGTAAGAAGTCCAGTGCATCAAATTGTTTCAGTTTAAAACAACTGTCACCAATTGTTGCATCACTGATAGGAATTGTATGAGGAAGGGTTGGAGTAGAACCTGCAGTAGTAACGATATCGTCATCACTGATAGGAATTGTATGAGGAAGGGTTGGAGTAGAACCTGCAGTAGTAACGATATCGTATAGAATTCTTCACAGTTAATATTCACCGTCTCTCTACAATTTGAGTGTCCATTTCTAAATAACAATTTCACACTAACTGTGAATAACAAAATAATTCAAAACATTGAAGGCACTGAAATCCACTGTGTTATAAAATTATTATTCCCCTCACTGATAAGAAAGCTCTTGTCTTGGGTAGGAACTTATTAGATCCCTGTTATAGTTAGGACCTTTCGACCAAGGACGAAGAGTTAGAGAGAGGGTTCCGACAAACTTCCCGCCTTTAGCCCAACTTTGTAGTTAGCATATGCGGTAAGGTGGACGTATCATCGGCATATTTTAAATCCAGATGAAGGTAATTCTTTCAAAACTAATTTCATTGTTCCATTAAACTTTTTTTCCCACTGTATGTGTATTCTCAAACCGTTTGTAAAACAGCATTGTGCAGTTGACTCCTATAAAATATCATCATCACTCCCAAACCCCAAAAGAGCAAGAGAGGAACTATATGTCGATTGTGCATCCCTGCATCTACCATCAAAGCTCATCAACCCAATCTCCATTCTCCTGTGTAGTTGAATGGATAGGCAGCACGTCAGATGGTGAACGTACAGCAAGAAGGAAACGAAACGTAACTGATCGGATTAGGGGAGCTTATGGAATAGTCGCACTTTTCCCAGACAGAAGAGTTAGCGCGCTATATACGGAGCATAAATTGGCAGAAAGGGATGAAACAACCATTTTGTAGTGTGTTTGTGTGTGTGTGTGTGTGTGTGTGTGTGTGTGTGAGAGAGAGAGAGAGAGAGAGAGAGATAACTTGGTTTTAGGGATAACCGAAAAATCGTGGAAGAACTCCCGTCGAATTTTCACTCACTACAACTACTGTATATATATAGCAATAGTTTCCACGAAGTAATGTTTGCGACAAAGTGAAGTGTAAAATGTATTGATTGAAACACTCCCCGTCCGAACGATACATCGGAATAAAACCTCTGCTAATGTTTGGTGCATGTCAACATTGGAAACTGGTTTAATCGATTTTTATACTACTTTTCTGGTTCCTATATTTCGTCCAAATTCGCAATTGTACACTTCGATTCATATATAATGTCGAATAAAATTATCCTTGAAACTAAGTACAACTAAAAAATGAGAACATATGATTGATTTAACGTCCTTACCACAAGAAGGTATCTGGCCATATGGGTGAAGTGTACAGTCTTATCCTCCAGTTAAACTGGACCATTATTATGAGTTTCTGGTCATAAATGAATACATCTGATAGACAATAGCACGATGAAATTGCTGTAATTAATGATTGCTTACTAAAATATAAATCAATACAAATGTAAGAAGAAGCAGTATGAATAGCATCTAACCAGTCACAACGTAAAGACTAACTCATAACTTAACCACAAATCTTGATTAGATGACGATATATCGTTTTAAGTTTGTATGCTTCACCATTACTCATTTCTTTCGATGTCTTGTATCTTTTTGTCTGTTTCACTCCTCAATATTTAGATCTGATGCAGTCTGTTTTTCGCATTTAATATGAAATATACTTTTGGTTAGATTTCCCTTTTTGACGTTCCTTTTCGATGACCCAGATTGTATTTTTTCGGCTTATCTTTGTTCTTTGGCTGGCTTTGAGCATTTTGAGCATTTTCCCTTTTGCATATAAGTGTTGCTTCAGAACGTTCTATTTGACTGATCTTTATCTTCATGGTTATTCATTGGTTTGTACATCTATTCGAAATCCCGTATCTTCCTGCCATTTTTGGATCTTCCTCATTTTAGTCATTCTGATAGCACTTGGATTTCTGTAGATATAAAAATTTCAACGCTGATGGATTTAGTAAATTATATCAAAAATGATCTGTTTGTATGCTTGTCACCGTTTTGTTCAAAGTCGATTTGAATTAGGTCATCATTAATATTGATTTCCTAACACTGCATAAAATAAAACATATAGTTTCAAATAAAATGGCGGCGCTCGTTAAAGTTTTGTTTGATTGCTAGTTGACTTGTCTATTTTTCAATAATTATTTGCTGACGTCGAACTATTTTCCATGACGCCGCTAAGCAACACATCTATATACGTCACTGTACAACTCCGAAGACGCTACATGAGAAGTTAGTCATTTTTACTAACTATCCGGATTCCTAAACTTGATATAAATAATTGAAGCATCCTCGCACCTCTCTCTCTCTCTATAAGAGGCTCTGTCGGGAAAGAGAAGGAAACGATGAGGACGTATCATTGTATTTATCGATCCTTTTTACCAAGCAGGTTGCAAAGAAATTGTCTTTTGCTCTATTATAACTGATCAGTTCCAAAACAAAGGATCAAATAGTTTATGTAATCTGTATGAAAAATGACACTCAAGTTCAAATTAATGAAATATCAAGCAGAGGTAGTGATGTTGTATTAGGTAAAACTTGTCAAGTAGCTGCATATGATCAAATCTCTCTAAAACAATCAGTAAATATATCATTAAGTAAACTATTTTATTTTATGGATTTTCTTATAAAAAATAAACCCGCGGGAATAACAATCTAACAAAAAGAGAGATACTGTATATTGCATACTAGCAGTGGGTACTCGCGTTGCTGGGCAACAGAATAGGGCACATGCCTAACTCTAACCCTGCCCTAACCCTGCCCTACTCGTTCGTTCTATGAAATTGTTCTGTGAGCGCTTCCTTCTGCCCGACACGGCCATTTCGCACCGTTTTTAGCCTCCTTAACCTCGACCCCGACCCCTTGACCTCAACCCCGACCTCGGAGGTCGACCTCTCCCCCCTTTGTTACCCGAAGGGCCGAGGGGGTCATCCATGCAAAGTTTCGGGTCGTTGGCACCAACGGTCCGGCCGCCCACCCGGAACACACATACATACCTACAGCCAACTTGACAAATATACTGTACTGTATATATAAGATTTTGACAGTTCAAAATTATTGTATATAGCGCCTTGTCGGGAAAAAGGATTCGACACCTACATAGCAATAAATTGATTTCATTCAGAAGTGTAATGTGTGCGTTGGTGTCGAAGTAACCTCATTTTTTCACTTTCAAACTATTATCATTTTAGTATTCGACAACAACTGACCGAATAAAAGGGAATCGATAAAGAGATATATCCCCGCTAGAACAGGTAGAACGACGAGGTCAATATCTTTGTCAGCAAATCAAATTCATTTGCTTAATTCTCTATAAAGTACGTATAGTATGAAAGAAAGGCGGAAGTATTGCAGAAGAGGGGCAGAAGATGCTCGGCCAAAATCTATTTTTTAACAAAATCGATTTTCTTTGGTGGGCGACAGACAGTTGGGAAGTGTTTTAATCATTTTAACTTCCCCTGACCTTTTGCCCCATTTATATCCTAAAAAGAACAACTGAGACAATCCAATCCTTATTTTCACTGTCACTTTATGTGTTGCATCAAAATACAAGGGACACAGACGACCGTGTAGAGCTTTTGGTAACCAAAATGCCAGTGAAAAAAATAATTCTATTTATATGCTGTATGTATGAGTGGTATTTAAAAATCAATTTGAAAATTATATTATTTTATATTGACAATGAATAATTATGACTCCTAATGAAAGGTTAACGCTATTCATATTGTAAGTTTACGGCAAAACTTCTTCCTGATCAGTAATCATATACCGTTAAGGGATTATTCTGATAGAGAATCTCCATAAAGTTCAATGTTAATTCTCTTTGACCTACTTTCCTGTAGGTAACACACCGCTCCTATAGTAACATCCTGCAGTCAGAGCAGAAAAGTCACATTGTTCAATCGATTGTATTAAAAAATTGTTCAAGGTTAAAATTGAACTGCTATAAATAGAAATCAGAGGTCATGCAATGAAACATATGTATTTTGAAAATATGAAAAAAAATAATTCGCTTTTGGTAATGATATTTTAAATAAATACAAATATGTTTATTATAATTCAGTATCCAAGTGTCACCATGTAATTGTTCACTTCTTTAGGTATTGATGAAAAATGTGTAGAAGTTTAAAATTCGCGCCTTTTAATCTTACAGTAGTAACACAAAAGTAGGTCAAAGTGGATAATTAGCAACGTGGACTGTACGGAGATTCTACTGTAACAGGGCTTCTTGGCTATACACAGCAAAGCATGTTTACCTTTATCGATTGGAGTCAGTACTCCGTCGCCCTGTCCGAAAGTTATCCGTCAACCGAGGAGGAACCCTTTTATTCTTCTGTTACTTTCATTTTTACTAGCGCAGTTATTGTACAGCTAAAATGCAATAAAATAGAAATTCAAAAAGTTTGCATACACCGCAGGTAAAGTTTAGGGACAAACCATATTTTTATCAACTTGTTTTGCCTATTCCAGAAGGCATTATCAAAAAATGTATATCATCATTCATGACAACACAGATATTTGAACAGTTACAGTCCAGAGAATAACAAATATTAAAAGAGTTGAGAAAAAAATAAATAGAATTACTAAAAAACGATTCAACGTGAAAATGGCTCCAGCATTAAACATTTGAAAGTTTATGGATAAATTACAGTATATAACGCATCCTTTAAACAAGATTCAAATAACAAAATAGCTGAAATAAAGAAAAGATGCAGTGGGAGCCCATTTGGGCAGATCTAGAATATTGTAAAATGGCTTTGAAGATTTTAGTCGGAAGACACACACACACACCACACACACACACACACACACACACACACACACACACACACACACACGCACACACACACACACACACACACTTTTCGCGGTTCCTTGAAATGGTTACTACATCAATACCCATGCTTGCACCTCCCTCGATCATCCGCAGTGCAATCTTTTAGGGTCTTGCTGCTTCTTATCTCATTAGAAACTGTTTGTAGGTTTTGTGAGCTTCTCAGAGGAGGCATCCCAAATTTGATGGACCTTCATAGCCTCTCGTGGGTGTAGGAAAAGCCAGCACCTCAACATGCATCAAATAATAACCTATTGCAGCATCCCCTGCCAACTTGTCTGCTCTCTCATTGCCAACATCTGCTGGATGTCCGGGACAGAAGACCCATCTAACTCTTTCTAATTGAATATTGTTCATAGCTTTGATTCAGACAGCGTGTACTTACAGTTTCTCATGGAGTCAGTTGCTATGATTGCTTCCTTGCAGCTGGCTCATCTGGCCGATTGGCCAACCGTCAATGTTTATTTATTCCTCAAGAGGATTTGCTTCGTTTGCTAAAACCGATTTTTTATATCTTCAACATAAGGTTTCGCTTTCATAGTTTCCAACTAGACGACCAAAGATCTGTCTCGAACAGAAAAACATCCAGTGAAACAATAAGTTAACCATTCTGCAGCAGTTTTTCCTGGTTTCTTAAATCTGACAAAATTTCTGACATCAATTTGTAGAGTACACTTGGAATCCGTTTTTCAACCAGATCTTCAGAATTCCTTTAGCAATTTGTCTTTCCCTTCTATGTACACCATTGAATCAGTTTTGTTTGCATCGAGATAAAATCGCCATGCCTCGTGGAAATATTGGTAAATTAATTGTGTATCCCGATCAGCTGCCATATGTGTGCTAGTCAATGGTAAAAAGTCAGATTTCATCGTTTCCTCAGGACATACTGCACACATTGTCTGCCAAGAAGTAAGCAGTAAACTCAGAGAAGGCGGCGTTAGATTCATTTGATCACGACTGTCTACGGAAGCGTGCAATGTTATGTGACCTTAGATGAAGGAACGGGAATATGCAAATCGAATAAAAGGATCCTGAGTTCTCGAAGATTGTAGAAGGCCATGTTCACGGAATCGGTAGACCCTTCGCACCAGGTAAACGAGCTTCAGCTTGCCATGGATCCCACAAAGATGATAAGTGGTCAAAGGAGGGCAATTTAAGAATCCTATAATTTTTAACCGCCACCTTGAATAACCAAAGAATTTAATGCGGCACAGATCCGAAGGACAGCTTTAGGCAACGTTTCGTCGTGTGTGCGTCTTTGAAAGAAAGAAAATCTATAGGACTACATTTCAGTTCGAATAGGAATCTACGATTTGACCTTTTGAACTATTCGTTGTTTTTCTTTGGATTTATTGATGCTTTATTAATTAGCTGATGCGATTTCTTCTCACATTTGATTTATTATTTACAATCAAATAAAATCCTCGCCCAACTGGGAACAAAAAACGCTCCGCTCTTCATCTATCCCTTTCGCGCATCCTTTAATTCTTCAGTTCGGGAGATGAGCAGAAAGGGAGAGAGAGTGAGCGGCAAGGGGCTCGCAAAACAATTACATATGACAGTCTAATTTGTTTTAACAACGCTCGCGACTGCTCAAGTGCGACGTATTAGGCGCTGGAAACAGGCTTAGTTGTCGCTCTCCATGGATGAAATTAGAACTACTTGATTCGGTCCTTATCGACGAACTCCCCTCTTGTCACACATCTTCCTCTGCGTGACACCCGGCAGAAGTGATAGTGCCAAGAGGGCTGACAGACGATTTCCCTTTCCTTTCACATACACTCTCAGAAACCTCGAGACAGATAGACAGAAAGGCATACAGGCAAGCAGACACACACACGGGCAGAAATTTTTCATCCAGCAAATTTCATATATTCATGCTCAGCTCAGCACGCAAACCCATTCCACATTGTACATGACATAAATATATTTAGTACTGTATGAATATTTTTTCTTCGACAGAAAATTACGGCATTATTGCAAGTGTATACTTTTTCCTCAAGAGAACGGGATGGATTGACTGACAGCAAAACGTAGGTAGAAAACTACTGATCCGCGTGGCTGGAATAATTATTGACTCACATTTCAACACAAATTCTACACTGACTTTGGGTCTGTATCTTGGGCAACGAAATTGTTTTTATTTTAAAAATTAGCAATGAATAGGGTGTCCCAAAAGTAGCTTTAATAATAATAATAATAATGTTTATACAACTATATAAAAAATCAGAATTAAATAAATGGGACAGAATTTTAAGCATCTATAACGACACCGTTGGCTATAATAGTGAACATTAATCTTGAGGTAGATTTGATGTTAATGACTCAACGGTCATAGAAGTTATGAAAGACCGGGGAAGAACTTACATGCAAGGAAAAGTTTATATTATCACCAATTGGATTGAAGTGAATCAAATGAAGATCAATGGCAGAAAGACGTAAGAGCTTCAAATTTCATTTAAGAAAACCAATTTGCCTGGCCTCAGCTTATTGTACAGAACGTAGCAATCGCTCCAGTGAATTCCTTTAGTCTTCTAGCAGTCCACATTGAAATCTAGCAAACGTTCATATATATTATAATTTTGTTTGAAAGAGATATTTTTCTTCCGTAAGGATCTTGTAGTTTTTCAGAATTGGTGCATCAATTTTCGAAAAGTTTAATATTTTGTGGAAATTTTATCAATACCGACTAGTTCGTAAATTTAATTTTTTGTGTTAATAATTTTCGTGTTAATCATTCTTCTAAATGATAAAATAAAGACAAATATCATCAATGTTAATTATTTATGCAAAATAAATTAACCACAACTTTTTCGAAAATACTCGAATATAACATATACGCGTAAAACATCATTTCAAATTCAACCAATGAAGATGTTCTTGCTGACTCCGTACCGGCAGTCAGAACGGCACATGGAGCCGGACTGATACCTGGCTCGAAGTCGCATGAGGTTATGCATACGATCCGCAGTCTTCCGGCCCTTCTTCAGCGGTGGAGCACCTAATTCGCGGTACGCTCTCAAAATGACAGCATTTTCATAATACTAAGCAATTTTATAACAACTTGAATTTTACTTACTGAGTAATTGCTACAGACTACCAAATAAATCACTCACAAAATTTGACGCGCAAATAAACACACAAAAATCAATACACGACGAATAATGAACAAAAAATTTAATCTCGAAATATATTTTAATAAACCAGATTCACCAGAAAATAGTATTCGAAAACAATATCACTAAAAAATATTCGATTATTAAAAATTAAACTATTCAAAAATTTAAATTTCAGAATAATTAATACAAAATTTTTTATTTTCAGAAAAAAACTTGTCCAAACCCAGTTTTATACAGCTATGATTCCGTCAATCCTGATATATGCTTGTTCTCTTCTACACTTGAGGCTGATGATATTACTGACTGCTAGGGCTTCATTGCAGCTCAATTCCGAAAAAAACAATCTTCATTATTCTCTTCTGAATCTTCGATCTTTCCGTGCTGAAAGACTTTGAAGTTCATGAAACCTTGAGTATTTTATTAACATATTTTTATAATGTACTGTATAATATTAATATAATATAATATTTCAATTTAAAATTAATTAATTAATTGATATTTTTTAAAAGGAATACATAAATAAATATAATTGATTAAATATATTACATAATTAATTTCGTTTCAAAATATCTAAATTATCAAAATTACTGTCGACAATTCTTTTTACATTTTGCAAACTTTACGTACTATATGTTAATTAGTTGCGAAGCGTAAATAATTGTAAACAGTATGCAACTAATATTATATAAAATATATTGCATTCTTATACAGTATATATATATTTCTTCATTAAATCCAATTTATATGAAGCAAATAAATCATTCATTTAATTAATTAATTTTACAAATATCTAAATGAATATAAGTTGAAATTATTTATATTGCTTATTGTGCACAAAATTTCTTGCGTTTCACAAACAAAACGCACCATTACAGACACGTACAGAAAATAAATTCACTAACCATATATGTTTGTTAAGTTTGCTAAAATGTAAAAAAGATTTGTTGAGAGTATGCAACATAAATAATTTTGATAATTAATTTAGATATTATTAAAACAAATGAATTATATTATTTAATGAATTGTTTCATATAATTTCAGTATAATAAAATATATATTAAAATCTTTAGATTAAGATATCATATTATAATAATATTTTACTTTGAAAAATATGTTAATAAAATATTTAAGTTTAATAACCTTCAAAATATTTTATTTTTCCAGTGGCTTCATTTTATATACAGTAGTTATTTATTTTCGATGCAAATATTTTTTTGCAAAGAACAGGAAAATTAATTTTTCTTCTATAGTTATTCGTCAACAAGTTGTTCAAAACATCTGTTTGTAATCGTAACCTTTTCTCTATGTGGCCTTCTTCTATTCGCTACTACAGCAACAGCCTGAATCTGATGTATCATTATTGTTCTAAGAAAGATTGCTGCCTGAACAAATTCTTAAGCTCCTGGAGATAAGACTTTTAAATAGGAAATTATATAGCAATGCAGTTCATAGGTAAGAACTTGAAATTCAGATTAAGAACTTGCTTGAGAATTATTTTTAATACCTTCGGATTTTCACATATCGTCTTGTTGAAAGTCTTTAGACTAAGCTTATTTTAAGCCCGATTGTTACCTCACAATGTGTCACCTTGAGATCATCGATAGTTTCTGGAGGCAATCTACCAGCTGTTTTGCGTGGCCCCACATCCAGTCAGCTGAAAATCTGATCCAGTGAGGTTTTGCTTTGGACCCGCGCGGTAACACTTCCTTATGCAGCATGTGGAGGGAGATAGCGCTTGTCTTTCACACTTTCATCAAAATATATCGGTCCTATGTAAAACCGACTGCCTAAATTTGCAAGAACCAAGTTTCAGTAGCATCGGCTGAAATCTACTTGATTTTAAATAAAAAAATGTGTAAGTTTATTTAAGGACGCCCTCCTGTATGATTAAATATTTAGTTTAATCTGTTATTTGAAAAATTTAATTTAATTGATCTTTGTCATGCAGGAAGTTTACGCACTATTGCTATCAAGCACATAGTAGGAGAGTTGGTCAGCATCAAAGGCCTCGTGATATTTTCATCCCGCAAATGAAATTTTCAATTTCACTGCCCAGTAATCAGTGAACCGGAAACGTTGAAGCGCAAAAACTCGACATCTGTCTATAGGACATTGTTGTTGTCTAGAGAGCTACACACCCTATCTATCATCTTCTCCCCTTTCCATCCTGTACAGGAAATCAAAGGCGAAATTCTACAGTACAGTATATTAGAGAAGAGGTTTCATGAGAATTCATGTGACTACTCCGTTGACCCTCCACCCCTCTCTTTTCTCGACGAGAGTCGTGTATGCAACTGCGTCTCAGATCATCATCCCGACGCTAACTCCTTAAGAAAATTGCTCGCGGTTAACTAACTACACACAAACAATGTTTTTATGGAGCATGCTTCTTTTCATTCGACTAATTTCAATTGATTAATTAATCTTTTCTTGTACGGTTTTTCTGAGATTCTATCCACAGAAGATTTATAGGATACGCATTGCGAGAAGGCTTTAAAATGTAATCAACAACGTTGATGTCGCCTGGAGAGGTTTGTACCACTCTGCTATATCCTCCTCGAACAAGGCAAAGATGATAGTTTCTGAGCTTGTAAATGAAAAGTAGAATTAAGTTTCTCATTAAGTTATTTATAATTTTCTACATGTGAACTAGTCTAAGCTACACTCTCATTGCAGTATATGACTATATTTAAATTAGGGATATAAATTGGAGATCTTTAATGCGTTTATGCTCATTGAAAATTATAGTCAATGGCATGCGAAGTAATACTTTCTTTAAAAAAACACTAAATTTATATACATTTCACTATTTATATTCAGTACTCCACAGGGAAAACGATGAGTCATATATCTTAAGGTCACGATTTAGAATGTGTTGTTTTTTGTTAATGCGCAATAATTCAAAAGTCTATATAAATCGGTATTTTATACATCACTAGCGGAGGTACCCGGCTTCGCTCGGGGGATACATAAGGCAATAAAATATCAGGAAACAACATGCGATATTTAAA
>JAUYWV010107930.1:0-12810 GCA_032274565.1 Nematoplana nigrocapitula
CTGGAATTATACAACTTTAGTAGCTCAACTAAACTCGCATCGTGTGGACGTCTATTGGATTCATTACAACTGGAATTATACAACTTTAGTAGCTCAACTAAACTCGCATCGTGTGGACGTCTATTGGATTCATTACAACTGGAATTGTACAACTATACTGTATAAAATTGTATCGTGCGGACGCAGCCGCATTAATATTGTCTATTTCAGCACAATAGCTCACCACCTCTCAGAAAACCAGGATGAAATATCTATAACACTGTATATATCTTTTATATACAGTACAGTATATGCTTATATGTCTTTTACATGGTATCACTTATTCTGCTCAATGGCACGATTTATTGTCGGAAAACAACTGTCGGGTGCCCTGCTGAATACACGCTACAATGTCAGGTGAAGACAGTATAAGCAAGTATAAGCAAGTGCTGCAATAGATTCCAATCAAATCACTTTGCTTATACCTCCCAACTAGAATTAATAAATGATTATGCAGAGTTGGAAACGGAAATTTATTACTTTCTCTTCATCTGTCAAAAAGCTTTAAAATATCAGTTGCATTTGCGGTTATTCAGAGTGAAATAATTGAAATTATTAATTAATTTCTTTTGATAAAAACGCAATCAATGTGAATTGCGATGCTTTTATACATTTCTACCTGCATATCGCTGCATATTGTGAATAACATAAAACGTTTGCATAACTCTACGTATGAATTGCATGTACTCAATCCTTATCACAAATATCTTATGTTATGAGCAAAATGTTTTATTCTATCGATATAGTATTTTAATTGTAATATTTAAAGCGAAATAATGAGGGAAAAGAGAATTTTCGGAGTTTAAACAGAAATAAGAGTACAAAGAGGTTGATCAACATTTATTCTGAACATGTTTCGATTATACCATAAGCATCATCAGCAGGGTTTTACAGATTGCCAAAGCACAACACAAAACGTAACCAGTAATTCAAAAGTAGAGGAACAACAGTACATACTTAACAGAAATGACTATTTAAACACATACACAAGACACACAGAACTATAAGAGATACACAAATGTCCACACATACAACCAATTCGCCAACGCCGTGATCATGTTTGGATTCACCTCCTTAATCTGACTGATTGAACTCTCCATCAAGGAAGCCATCCAAATTAAGGAGGTGAAACCATGCAGACATTAACAAGGCGTTGGCGAATAGTGGCGCCTCATATTATTTTAAAAATTTTCCCTTAAGTTGTGTGGACGTTTGTGTATCTCTTAGATTTCTGTGCATGTCTTGTAGATGCGTTAAAATCGTCATATATGTTAATTATGTACTTTTGTTCCTCTACATTTGAATTACTGGTTACGTTTTGTGTATATAGTGATGATGATGATTATGGTATAAGCGAAACATGTTCAGAATAAATGTTGACCAACCTCTTTGTACTCTTATTTCTCTTTAAACTTCGTAAATTTTTAAAGCGTTTTATAGATGAAATATATTGCTATTTATGTAAATAGTGTTGCGTCCTTTTTAACATCATAAATTCGGAGTGCATTTATTACTGTAATCTCAAAACTATTTATTCAAAAATATTACTAACTTAAAACTTTAAGATTGGCTATAGCAATCATTAACATTATTGAGACAGTCAGCCAAACTAATACGTTGGCTCAGTGTCGCTTTATGTTTTTAGTAATGGCAAAGTTCAAAAAAGAAATTAGAAGGTCATTAACTGCGGAGATGAAGTGTACAATGAGGTATGATGGGACAATTGAACAATAAAAGGATTAGGTAAAGAAGACATTCGGTACAGTATAGTATTTTGTGTAGCAAAAGAACGTTGTGCAGTTGCAGAAGTCATGCATTGCTGGCAATGTCGCAAATATTCGGAGAAGGGATTGAACGTTGGGAAAGCATTGTTTATCGCTCGCAGCCAACGAATCCATTTGCGTCCTCGGTAGCTATTCCACTGTCTCCCACTTCAAATTTACCTTTGATTTCTGACAATGATCCAATCTCGCTGGCATATATACTCAAAACATTTTTTCAAAACAACACATTGATTGAGATGAGATGTTGAAAAAAAAATTTTTTGTCTACTTGCAGATAAATTCTAAGACATGTAATTCATTTTTTGTGAAATATTTTGCAAAAAAATTAAAGTTAACCCTAGTTTCGGGGAGGGGCATGCCCCTGTGCTGGCTGGTTTATTGCCAAAAAATGGCTGACTATATCTTCATAGTCTTCGGAGTCTCGCAGCAGCCACGTACGGATGTGTTGCTTAGCAGTGCCGTCAAAAGTATCGATTTCAGTCAAACTGCTAACGACAAGGCCACAATTAGCATGAGTCATAATCTATTTATAGCACAGCTGTCGAGCATGTCGTCAGCTTTGAACGTAGACGTGACGGATATGCACACAGTTAGAGAAAAAGACAGACTTATAGAGAAATGCGAGGTCGCATCAAGAACCAATAGTGTTTTGAGTCAATTTTTGTCGATATCAGAGATGCATTAAATACAAGCATTGCTGATTATACAAGAAATTAATTTTACTACAGAAAGATCTAAATCTACACGGTTATCTAACAACCATGAACAGAATGACCAATTGCTAAATTAATAATTTAATGTGTTTTCCCTGGTTTGAATGAACCGCGCTAGGCTGGTCGAGATAATACAGTAAGTTATAACCACATAAACCTCCTCCTAGTCAGAAATATGGCTGTGTGGAGGTTATTGCAATCAAGAGAAACGCAACACAAGACAGCGTGATGGTAGTTCATCACTCAAGGCTCTATATAGGACTCCCTGGTTGTATCAATTCTCAGTTTAACACGTACGATGCTGTGTTCTCTTTCTCTCTCCCTGTACGTTGTCTTCAATTTTTCAATTTCTCTCCCGCGTCTGTAGCTTCATTAATCATCCCTCATCCCCGGCAGTCGGAGAAGCGCTTACACTTCCACCCCAAAAATATGATCAGGCAATTTAAATATTTATTGGACAAAATAACGACGATATGTTTCTATCATTTTTCGTTCGACAACAACGCAACCATGTAACGTCTTAATGTTATTGATGGTTGGACTGGTGCACAAACAAACGAAGAGACTGAGATCTCTTGCTTCGGGGTGTCTGTGTGTGATTAGGTTGGAAAGGAAAATCGAATTATGTAAGCCCGTTTCCTGCATGATGACTTTTACAAGCATTAGAAAACTTTTTTGCAGCTTCGTTTGTTTCAATTCAATTTCTCCAATTAAACAGTCTACCACCTCCTTGGAGCGACCAACTCTCTCTCTCGCGACCACTTTTAGGAGGATAAATCTGGCCAGATTCGCTCACAGACTCTTTCTTACATTAAAAACAATTGATGTCGATAAAATTATCAAAATATTATCTTTGTTTTTGTGGTGTGGTCTACACCTTTTGTTGGTCAAATTAAGAATGTTCAGTTGAAAATGAGAAAGATTCAGATGAAATTAAGAATAATTTTCAGATGAAAATGAGAAATATATTCAGATGAAATTGAGATGTACAGTATTCAGGTCAGAATGAGAATATTTTACAATAGTTCACTGGTGCTTATATACACTAGTACATAGAGTACGTTGCAAATGCTTCAACGTATTCCAGCCGGGGTATTACCACAGCATGTTGTCTTAGTAACTGATAATGTCCCATGTCACTCAAGACTTGCGAAATGCACCGAAACACATCCTGGACTACGTTTGCAACAATATTGAAACTCGGACCGTACTCGCCGATGTTGAACCCTATCGAACCAATATGGAGTAGAATTAAAGCCCGGATAAAGCGTGGGATGAGAGGGCCAGATATTGAACCTCCACATCTTGGCGAACAGGAACGCAGCCAAATTTTATTCTCACGTAAACGAAAATGTAAAGGTAAAAATAGCAGTAGTAAGAAGTTGAGAAAGTTAAATGTACAGTTGTCCCATGACTTTTGATGTTATTTGTAAATTGTAAACTAACTGTAATGTGTATAGTGTAATGAAAAAGCGAGTTTGTGTTTTTTAATAAGCGAAGTTGTAAATATGTTGTTAGTTAATTTCGAATTGCACTGCTGTTTATTATGTTTTGTAAATAAAAAATGTATGTACTAATTTCATTTTATATACTTATACATACAGAATTTAATAAATAAAAATATACTGAATCGGTTTTAGATATTAATCGTTCTATTATTTGGAATAAATAAGAAATAAACATTTAATAGGAACTGTCTTTTATCAATACTACTCATAACAAAGTGGCCAAGTAGTAGTAGAATTATGCGAAATTTATTTTTGTGCTGCGGAATTGGAGTGGCTACTCTGTGTGTATACACTCTGTGGATAGATTCGTGAAATTTCTAGTTCGTCATTCCTTTATGATGTCATGCTGGCGCGCGCGGCTTGCGGGAACAGATCATTATCTCGGGGGAAGGAAATATTTATATGCTATACGCCTAAGGGGGAAGATAAATGATGAGTCACGCTGCTGTCTGGGGGCGAAACTGTACGAAAGATTTCGCCCCCCCCCCCGGCGAATTTGAAACAACCAACTTTTCGCCCACACACCCCCGGCGAATTTAAAAACGAGTGTAACTTTGTATCTACTCAACAAAATGGAATGAAACCAAAATCATTCGATTCGTCTCGACAATACCTATCCATTTTCACTACTTCCAAGTTCATATCAGTAGTATAAAGTATGTTAATTGATTTTTAAATAGAAATCGATCGTTAAAATCGATAATTACTGAACGAATTTCGTATCTGACGAAACCATTCGATTCGTTTCTTCATTACCTAACCATCGATACTACTTTCGAGTTCATATCAGTAGTATAAAGTATTTTAATTATTTTTTTAAATAGACATCGATCGATAAAATCGATAATCACTGATCGGATTTTTACTTTATATCCACTCAATCGAATGGAATGAAACCGACGTTATTCGATTTGTTTCTTCATTACCTTTCCATAGATACTACTTTCGAGTTCATAGCAGTAGTATAAAGTATTTTAATTAATTTTTTTAAATAGAAATCTATCGATAATCACTGATCAGATTTCGCATCACTTGATTTGTCTCATCAATACCTTTTTAAACAATATATAAACTTCGTACTATATAATGTCATTAAAGAAACCATTATTTTCCTTACGGCACTCGATTTAACTCCACATTAACAATGTATAAACTTCGTACTATAGTCAGTGAATAGAAATCGATCAAAAATAATAATAATCAGTGATCGGATTTCATATCTGATGGCACCATTCGCTTCGTCTCGTCATTACCGTTTGACAGATATGTCGGATTATATGATTCGACCATATAAAAATTCGAATTTTGAAAATGTTTCACGGGGAGGGCGGAGGTGCGACGGGGGTCACATGGTCCCCGTGACCTTGAGGTGACCTTGGGAAATTCCACCTGACCTTGATACTTATGAAGTACTCCGCTCTGATTGGCTGCTAAAAATATAACAACGTCAATGACCTTGACATACTTTATTCTGATTGGTTCACGTCAGTAATGGCCTTAACCTACTTTAGTCTGATTGGCTGAGCCGTTGGTAGGGTAAACTAGGGCGTTGCCTGGTTCTAGATACAACGGAACTCTTGCTACTTACGTGAATGTCATTATTTTCATTAATCTGTTAGTGAAAGGTTGTTACTGAAGTGGGTCGAATTAATTTTTCTAAAATTCGAAATAAGCATCGGGTCAATGTATAATGTGATTATATTGTTGAGACTCATCAATGAATATCGCCAACTAAGATAAGAGTATATTATCATTTCTGAATGACTTCATCTTAAAATTAAATTTTACAAGAAATGAATAATATTGAATTCGGAGAAATAAAAAATGCTTCAAAGAAACACAGCATTGCTTAGTTGAAAATGCTTTACCAGACAATATCGAAATACTGGATGAAAATTTGCTATCATGTTATTTACGTTTCTTTTATTCATCCATCAAAAAACAAAATGGCACGTACTATTTGCTGTCATCTCTGGGATTTATCAGGGCCGGAATTCACCGATTTTTAACATCAACACCGTTCTGCAGAAAAATCAGTATTATTTCTGATCTAATATTTTACCAGCGCATAATATGTTGTTGAAGGCTATGGAAAGTCCATCAAAGATGGAAGCAAAGAAAAACAGTATAATGCAATATAATCGAGTGACTTGGGGAAGCTCCGGCAGTATTTCCAACGAAAGACACCTACATATAGGTACAAGACGAAGTAATTTTCACTATTCTTTTACATTTTGGACAACGTGGTCGAAAACATCTCCGTATACTAAAAATACCATCTTTTGGTTTTTCGAAAGATTCGGATGAAAAGGTGTAAGCATATATTAAAGAATGTTTGCCATTCAAAACTCGCGTGGCGTTAATGAAAATGAAAGCCTCTGGAGATGTGAAACACATAAACACCTTCATCTCTGGATATTTGTCTTTTGACCAATTTAAAAAGCTATCTCAGAAAATTAACTGATCTGAGCATTACCGTCTTGTTTCCCAAACCACAGGATTCTGATCACAGTGTGAAAACTGTTCGAAAAAATTAATGTTTGAGTCGATTTATGATACAACTGTCAAAGAACTGAGAGCTTCCCAAGCAGTGTACAAAGTATTGCATCAGGGTTACAGTTGTTAACCATATATACACAACACCGGTTTCAGCAATTCAGACATATCAGCAGTCACAGGACATAAGTCTGAAGAATGTGTGAAACGTTACATACGGTACAAAAATGACAATACATTGACAAAATTTTCTAATTCACTTTATCCAAATTCAACAAAAACTTCTATCGTAAAATTGAATTTTACTTGTAACATGCAAATTGCAGAAATTGTACAGAAAACTCACCGTCCACGAAAAAAGCTCGATAACATACTTCATGGAGATTACTGGAAATTGCCCTTTAAAAATTATTACTTTCATAGACGTTTTTTATTATTCATGTGCTTTGGATTTCTGAAAATTAGCCTCGTTATAATTATTCGTTTAATGAACCTTTTCTTATTGCTATGTAGCTGTATTTCATGTTTATGCCTAAATGTTATTGACAATATAAATCAATATTATTTTAGAAGAAGACGGTAAGATTCAAGCAACAACATTAGAAGAACTATTCATGACGTCCAATTTTCTCATAAGAACTTTTGATGTTTTAAACAAAACTTTAGGCACTACAGTAAATAGTCTATTCTGCTTCCGTTCATAGACTGGATCTTTTCTTTTACTTACACTTACATAACAATTAGTTTGAGCGCTACTGAAAACGAAATAGTTCGTTTAAATGATGCATATATATATACACTTATTATTATTATTAGTAGTAGTATATATCTGGATTGTATAATACGGTATATTAAAAGTAAAAGAGCATAACATTTAAAAACTCCACTTACCTTTCCACAAATATAGTTATGAAATAAATCTCAAACTGTAGAAATCTCTTATAAAAATTGAAATATGCTTCGTTTTGTCTAAATAGCCAATGAAAATTAGGGATAAATTTACTTATGCCATCACATATTTTCTTATCCTACCTATCGAAGTGAAATGTGACTTCAGTCACCCAAATGCAGCGATAGAATCCACGTTCAGTTGAGCAGCAACATCTGATAGCAAGCCGGAAACAAATTGAATGCTTTAGCATCGTTGTTCGTACCAATCAACGTCAACAGTTTCTTTTGAGTCCGTCATATGTGCGTGAGGCGTCTCCGCAGGTTAAAGACAACGATTATCGAAGGCCTCAATTAGTCTTGATGAGCGAGAAATAAAGCGGCCATTAATTCATGTTTTAGGCTCATGCATCCATGATTTTTTATCTTAAGCTGGTGCCGCACACAGCAAACGCAGATTCATCTAAAAACAAAGACAAACTTTTCAAAATATTTAATGCCTTTTTCATCCAGTCTACAACGTCATCTTGCAAATTACCACTACTTTTGGCAAGTACGTCTGTTAAACAAATGGAACTCATTGTTAAGCAGCGAGAGCATGTAGTTAACCACTTTTAAGTAGTCATAATCAGAAGACCAATGGATTAAAATAAGTACGGATTAACCCTATCCATACCGGGGGGGGGGGGGGTCTGATTAGGCCCCCCTGTTTTATTTTTGCTGCCATTGTGTTTTGGATAATCGCGTGATCCCCAGCTTTCATGACTTTTCCTAACTTTATGTGTCACAACTTTTAATAATATTTTCATCGTTGTTACCCCCAGAGGGGGTCTGCTATAGGCCTCTAAAGTAGGTGTCCCCCATATTTTGAGTTCATCTTATTATAAGTGAAAACAACAAAATGTTTACTTGAGGAGTGAATATTAGTGAATTCTATATTTCATTGCTAATACACAATGAACCACCAACAAGCACTATAATATTCAGACACTCAGTACTTTATTATATAGTTAATTATTTCGATTAAAATGGAAAAGTTTCAAAAAAATTTTTTTAGATGTACTTTAAAATTTAAATTAGCTGTAACTTTTTATTTTTAGTAAAAAAATGTTATATGCAAAGTCATCTCTGTATATTATTTGGATTTAATTAGGTGCACATTTTCATCGCTATAGTACACTCCTAAAGTAGATTTCAATAGGGGGGCCGAATCACCCCCCCCCCCTGTACCTGGCCGCGTTAAATAGCCCGGTATGGCTAGGGTTAATAAAAAAGCGTCCTTGATCGAGAGCTCCACATTGTCTCAAGCCACACACTTGATTCCGTATTGAGTTGCACCTTCACTAACTGCAAGCATCTCAATTCCCGGAATAAAACGACGCACCGTTTTGTTCTAATTGTTTTTAATTAATTATCCTAACAATTTTATATAGTTTCGTATTGTTTGGTTCAAATAATCAATTGCTGTTGTAAGTATTTCCAAAATCTAGTAATCCCTTAAAAATAGATATTGTATCCGACGCCAGCCGGGAGATTTCAAAATTGAATGTTTAAACTCGACTTGCTACTTCTTTTAACTCGTGATTCAGATATTTTTTGGCAGGGAGAAAATCAATGCAACGAGCAAATAACTATGAAATCAAAATATAATGTATACCTGATTTCAACAGACAAGGCAACTGAAAAGTTGTACAAAAAAGAGGTCAATTGTAGATACGCATACGTATTGATATAAATAAATATATGTATATGTTTGTGGGTGTCTTTCACTGCTCTATTTTTACAAAACGGACGGGGTGTCCAAATGCCTTGTCCAGACTGCCGGCATTGTTCGTACGCAGATCCCAGTCGTCGTTGGTGCGGAAGCTACTCGTAGTAGATCCAAAACACGGTCGCCGTACCGCAAATGTCACCCTTGATGTAGTTGGCCGTGGCGCTGTTGTCCGTCTTGTCGTCCGTCAAGCAACGGCTGGCCACCTCCATTCCTTGGTCCGACTTCTCGCCGACCACAGTGTGCACGACAATTTTAAATCGGGGACAGTTGAAGTGGTATTTCATCTTTCGCTTGATGTCGTCACAGATGACCTTGGTGACCTTGGTAAAAGAATCGATATGATAGGAATTGACAATGTGTATTTACTGTACTAATCTTCAAACTTTTCCTTTCCATTGACACGTCACTTATAGAGATGCGAGGATGCTTCAATGATTCACACCAAGCTAAGAAATTCGGCCATAAAATACTTTTTTCACAATTGCTACATCAAATACTACTATTAGTAGTGTAATATTAAATGAACATGAAAATTAAAAACTGTATCAGAATTCACAGCATATGAACGAACGTATGAACACCTATATAGTAAAAATATAATCTAGATGAAAATAGAATTCTTTCCATATCAATTTGCAAAGTTTATATTAGCAGTCCAAAAGTGCTGTCGAAATCTCCATCACGGCGAGTCTCCACCTCACAGATTTCTGCTTAGCAGGCAGACCCCTTTCCCATTAGGCCACGTCATTCTGAAACAAGTGAAACTAATTCTAAATTCGTTTGAAAATCGACTTCGAACATAAGCGATACGGACATATAGACCTAGAGACAGATAGACCCTTTCATAAAGTTGCAAGAACGTAACTATTGTATATTTTTCTGCTTTCACCTGTCCTTTCATAGTTTTCCCTTCCCTGATTCTTGTATATTCTTAAGTTTTTATGTGACCAGTTTATTGATTAATGCCCCTTTTACGGGAATTATATCTGTCTTGTTGCTGATTATATTTGTAATTCTCTCCATCATCCTGGCTCCATTACAATAGACATTTTTAATGTAATTGCCTGATTCTTTTAACACAAAACTGTATAAATTGTCGACGAAGTGGCCATGATATCACCGCTGTTCCCCAATTTGGTCAATCTGTGCATTGGGAAAATTCTGGTTATAGCGAAATGACCTCAAAAAGCATTATATAATAACATTTATGTTGATGATAAAACTGTAGGATTTATTCGATGTACAAGAGCTGACCAGTGCCGTATTGTGTTGTGTCTGAGACAGCACAGTAACTAAAAAACACGTACAATAAGTGTACACACTACAAGCGGTTATGCATACTTAATGAGTTACATGCACAGATACAAATACGTGAATACAATAATTCATGTTATGTATACAATGTGATGTAGTTGTTTCATAATTTGAATTTTCAAAATTCAAAGTTGATTGATTATTTGTTTCTGATTAATCAATTTAGACATCAGCTAATTGACAAACGAACACTTTAGAGCAATGATTACATAGTTTACGATTTCAAATAAGGATTAGCACCGCCCGGAAAGTTTACAACGGCTTAACAAGTATGGTTCGACGAAATTCGCCATGGTCGGCGGTCCCTGCAAGATGATGAATGTCCAGAACGACTTCAATTTTTGCAAGAAACCAATGATAGATAGACATATACATTCATTTTTCATTATAGTCAATAGACATAAGCAAGTAAGCCTTATTTGTATTCCTTTTTACTACCTATGGTAAAAAAACGTTTTTAAAATATACAGGGTGTCCATAAAGTCTTGTTCCGATTACAAACGTTTATTGCAAGCAAACCAAACTAGATAGGCTGATGCAGTCTTTTACATTATGACATACAGAAAATCTAGTTCTTTTAACAGTGACTTTCAAATTTCAAAAGTTCAAGATACATTGGCAATTTTAAATTTTAAAAAAATTTCTGATATATAGTTCATAAACTATGGCGAATCCACAGGAGACAGCGCAATGCGTCATTTGGCATTCTGAATCTAAGTCGTCTATATCAGTGTAACGAAATTACCGCTATCTTTATGCCAAGGAACCTCCCTCCCTGCCTAGTATTAGGAGGTGATATAGTCAATTTCTGCAGACAGGAAGTGTGATCGACAGGCCTCAAAGTGGGCATCCAAATGTTTTAGAAGAATCCATTGAAAATGTCAAAGAAACCATCCAACAAACTCCTACAAAGTCTGTTCGGCGTATCTCGGATGATTTATAGTTCTTTTTGTGGGGATATGTGATGGATAATCTTTCTTAAAACCCAAGTTTCTGATATTCAATCACTTCGAGATAGAATTCGTGATGCAATCAATACTGTGACAACGGATAAGTTCGAGAAGACTATATCATCTTATCTAGTTTTGTTTGCTAGCAATAAACTTTTGTAATCGGAATAAGACTTTATGGACACCCTGTACTTTGTTTTCTGACCACGACGTCTAACGAAGAATACTCCCAGAATGGTTAGTTTATACACTCGGTCCATAAACACCGCACTACTGCGTCCTCTTAGATGAGTTGAGGCAAATGAAATTCTGAAAGGGAACTGAGGAAAGAGTGTGAGAATCGTAATTAGCCATTCGCTATAATCTTTGGCATCGCAACTCACTACAAAATAGTGATTCCTGTACTACTTCCTGTTCCAAGATCGTGTAGAGAAAGACGGGAGACTCCTCACTGTATAAAGTACAGGTCGATTGACGGACTGGTAGATCGAGACAAAGACAGGCCAACCAGTTCCGTCTCTCCATTTGGGAAACTAACCGCACCGACTATATGCGAGAGCTGATCTCTACTATGTAGCAGTACGATGGTAAAGTACTCTCAATACGTTTAGTGTCAAAAAAACTTTCTTTCGGACAAGTTTGCCTTTATGGTTTCTCAACGCGAAAAACTTTTTATTTTTAATTTTTTATCTTGATGAGGTTGATTGGTTGTTTGAAACGTTCCAATATTGTAGGTTCGGAGCACCGCAAAATCATTCTGCGTAGACGACGGCACAGGAAATCTCCTCCGTCGCTCGTACAGCACAAACTAGTTAATATCTCGCGAATGGAACGAGGCGCGATAATTGCTGATTGGTTACATTGCGGTATGATTACGGGAAATCGCCTCAAATTTTAAACACCCCGCCCATGTTTTGCTATATCGCACACATTTAGTCCCTATACATGATACAACGTCTGATCGTAAATAGTATTGCAATGATTCCGTCAAATAACCATACAGTCCTATACTGTAATTGCTGCTATGTTTTTGGTATTTCTGGCGGGATGTCAACTTGGTTTCGTTGTCTTCTGTATAGATAGAAAAAAGCGAAATGTTACAATGCGTAACACGGATGTCCATATGGGCCCAGTTTATTTCACACAGTTTGAATGTTGTAAATTTTATTAGTTCTAATAATTAAAAACTTTAGTAGAAGCAAATCTAGTTACCCTATAAACGGGAAAACCAAAACAGAAGAAAGATATACAGTGCAGTATAATCATGCATACGAGGGGGAGTCAATAAGTAAGCGGAATCGATATGATATAAAGATGCCATAGAGAAAATCTATACATTTTTAT
>JAUYWV010107941.1:0-12810 GCA_032274565.1 Nematoplana nigrocapitula
TTTTAATTAATTCTCGCTACTGTTTTATTTAGTTTTCTATTGCTTGTTTCGACTAATCAATTTTATTAATTTTGTTTGAAAGTCTTGTCAGAAAGCTATGAATCCCTTTATAATTGCTATTGCATCCGAAAGCGGTCGGGAATATTTTTAAATGATTAAAAACGTTTACATGATTCATTTCAGAAAGAAGAAAATTATATTCAGTTGGATCCATCGGAATCGTTTCTGGCGCACACAGTCTCACGTTTTCTTAGCGCCATTGAAGTCACTCAACCGCATGACGTTTCGCTAATTTTCGGCGACACAATCTACACCAGTGACTTTCAGCGTGAATTTCGGCAAATTCTCAACAAAAGAGTCCAACTCGGTAACCAGTCGCTCGTCGAATTTCAAATTGAAATACAAAGTGACCTAACAGATCGCGACATTCATCGGCGAATCGGAACACTACAGAGTTCAAGGTCCCGTCTATTGCTTATCCACTGTCAGCCTTCACTGGCCGTCAGACTATTTCGAATCGCCCGCGTTTATAATCTGATCAACCGTCCCCTACTGTACCTGCTGACCGATTTGGCATTCACCGATGATTCTGCTCATCTGAGACTGTATCCCAAGGGTTCCATAGTGATTATGCGCAATCTCACTGCAAATGCTTTTCAACAGACCGTGAAAAATGCCTTACAACTCATTGGTCGTGTCAGATTTCCTAAATTAATGTCTGACATAACTTCCAGAAACTGCCAATCTGGGATCCAAAGACGAGAATTAAACCGTATTTTAAGGTAAACGTGTAACTGCATGCACAACTTTGATCCGAACATGTATATCTAATATGTCAATATTAATTATTACTATAAACACAAAATAGGATAATATAAAAACAATGGTTTGCTTTACATTGCAATATAGTTAAAATGCTTTATTGACATTCCATCTATTAATAAAAGAGAACAACTTTTTTATAATGTTGATAATTTAACGTTTTAGCCTGGGTAATTTTGTATCATACTTTCATAACATTATTATAAATATCACCCATTTCAAAATGTTTTCATCTTCGTTTCTGTTATGACCATATAATAAACTGTCTATAGATCCGAACAAATTAATAATATTATTTCGTCATAATGTTTGTACCAAATGTCAACAATAATTCAAATTTCTAATTGATCATTTAGAACAGTTGAAGTTAGTAATATGTTTAGAAATTTACGTTATTGATTATTTCAGCAATTTACAATTGACTGACTTATTCAATTCTAATCCCGCTGACATTTAAAGTTTGAAAATAAACCACGAATTTGACAATAATGACATAATATTTATGAAAGAAAATAAAAGCAACTGATAAAATATGTCTGTATTCAACCGGTTTCTGGAGCGACCCTTCTTCAACAGAATATTCGCGAAATTAAGCCAAGATATTATGTAAGTATAGTTCTAAAAGGAATCAATGTCAGTTGGTGTGAACAGTAAAATCGAAAGAAAAACAAAGAACCGGACAAATGAAGCTATCTATTTAAAAGAGGGTTGGCTGCTTTGATGTGTAATGTCTCTTTTCGAATGTTCTGTTGAAGAAGGGTCGCCACCGAAAGCAGTTGAATAAAGACATATTGTATCAGTTGCTCTTATTTTATTTCACTGATTTTAAGCGTTCTGCTTAGACATGATATTTGTCTGCATTTATTGAACAGACTTTTATTTAAATAATTATAGATTTTAAAAAACCCTGACGATCGGTATATGTACTGGTTATTTTTCAAACAAATAAATGAAATAATCTTTTAAATTGATATACGTTTCTCTAAACAGTTAATGCTATTTGATATTTTTAAAACATAAATTTTAAGGAAAGTACGCATAAACAACTTGCAAAACCAAATATGTTAGAAATAATTTGTTTTATAAAAAATATGTTTTAAACCATATTATATACATTAACAGATTTTGTTCGAAATTTATTTGCTAAAAATCCAATATCGCTGTGCGCTTACATAATAAGGTTAATGGGATTTCATTAGCATATGATACAATGTAGGTTACTTTTACAGTTGTCGGATTTTCACAAGCAAATCGAATCAATAATGCAAAAATAGGCTCAATTTGTTGTATCTCGCAGACCAAATAAAATCGATAACTGCATACTGATACTGTTTTAATTAATATTCTATCTAACTAAGTAAATAGTTTTCTTTCCAGGTAGATAGATATAGCACGCAAGCAAAAGTGTAAGACCTATTCTATTATTGGGAAACTAGCGTAAACATCCAATATTCCAAATTGTGTGGTCCGCTATAGAGAAACGTACGTATATTAACCCCATGACGAAGACCATAAGCGATATAAGATTTTTAAAACTTGGCAGTGAAGGGATGTAACAAGGATAATAATAAGAGTTGCAGAGCTTTCATGTTAATAACACAGACGCAGAAATTTCAAATTAAGCGGGATGATATAAATACTTTCTTATTATTTAGACAAATTCACATTGTATAAATAATAAAGAAGTAATAATTTATATATTTAAATGTTTGAATAAAACAAACATAGTATAACCATCTGATAAGTATTCGGATACTTTCGAATGTGAATTATGTAGGAAAAATGCTTTCGTGTACGTATCTTAGAATTCTACATTGACAAATATACAGTATGTATGGCTACACTTTTCGCAATAGTGTTTGGAAATAATGAGCCAAGAAAGTGTATTAGCATCTTGATTACCCTTTTGTCTGGGAACCTTTCGTCTGCCGTAGAAATCGTTGAACCGTGAGCAATTGGCTAAGCCCTGCAGGGTTACTAATTGTTTTTTGTCAATAACTCATTGACTATCTAGTATTGATTTCAAAATTTGACGTATCCATAAGTGAATAAGAAAACCGTAAATTATTTTGACAATAGGCTATATATATATATAATATATATATATATAATGATCAGTATTAAAAATTTATTGCTTTTTAACTATATGCTTAACAAGATTTTTCAGTATTGAATTATTTTCTGGTAGTACTTCAGTTTTGTATAGTTCCATATTTAAAATCAGACTCTTCTTAGATAAACAAAAACGAAGTATTAAAAACAATCAACACATATATTTGGTGTTGAGATTTCGCCATACCCAAATTGATAAACACTTTGATCAAAACATAAACTCGATTAATGTATATATGTACATATATTGACAGCGTTAATAATATAAAATATTATATGTAATAATGGCAATAGAAAAACTTAAAATAATTGAAAGCGAGAAAAAGCTTATAGAAAATCCTGCGTGTCTCTTTTTAACAAACCGAAAAACAGAACAGTGGGATTAAAACGCTGATGCGCAAGAAACTGAAGCAGAAAGTATTCCAAGAAGTGACACTATTCTGTCGAGCATATCCTATAATTATATTCAACGTTTTCTACATGCCTTATTTTTTCATAGAAGTCGCTTAAGTTTAAGAGATAGGAAGAAGAGAAGAGGGTACTACACACGATTGGACAATCTAAAATTCGTGATATTAAAAGTTGCAAACTTAAATAATAGAAATTAACATATTTTGGAATTGTTGTTTTTTAATTCATAACATATATAATTTATTTGATGTATTTTGAACAATTTTGATAGAAAGAGAAACTCTTATCAAGTCAACACATTTACTATACGTCTAGTAGTAGAAAGTTCTGATTTAATTACGAGGGTTATATTTTATAGCAAATGACGTAATTCTCGACCGTCAATATGGCACGCGACAGGCCTTCAGGCGTATCGAAGAGGTTAGGCAAGGTTGAATCCAGTTTTCTGATTGCCTGATTCGTTTCCATTCAAGTATGTAAAATTTGGTGGATCGAATATTTCTCTCTCAGAAACTCGTACAGAAGAGAATTAAAATTGTTGGTCAAAATGACAGGCGAAAAGATACGGCGGTGGGAAGAGATGGATGGGTTGATTAGAAAATTAGTCGCCTCAAATTAAAAGTCTGACATTGGATTTGACTTGGATATTTATTAGAGTGTTCTCTTGTGATAAATGATAAAATTGTTCAACAAAAAAATAGCAAAATGAAATATGATATATAAATTTACTGAAATAATATTCACTTTGATAGAAATTCATTATTATTTCCTATATTATTAAATATAGGCTGTAGAGAAATAAATACCCGTTTGTTAAAAATATTTACTTTGTCGAAATCATTTACTTCGATTAACTCGGTCATTAATTGGTATTAACGTATGATTGTTCATTTATATACACGAACATCGATGAATTAAAATAAACATGCTCTCAATCTAAATGCCTATTAATTTCAACACAACCTCTATATACAGTCGTTAGACTATGAGTTGTCAAATTTTGAATATTCTATCTTTTTGTTTTTTAGAAAACGTCATTTCAATTATAGAAAGCATAATTTGAATTATAGATTCGATTTATAATTCAAATATTCAAAAAATCAATATATTTAAGGAGTTAATCATTTGATTATGCAAACCTTTAGCAAAATGAATCTCTCCGACAAGTGCTCTATTTGTTACAGAGAATGCTACGAAAGACGGTTGTCAAGTTGAAGCCATACAAACACCTATTTCATGAAACTTGCTATATAACTCAGTTGATGCGCAAGAAGACCCGGTCTGCCCAAAAATCGTCAAGTAGTTGATGGCGCAGAAGTTGTGAAGCAAAGGCAAATGTTACGACCGATCCGAAGGACTCTGATTTGATTGTAAAAAGTGCCAACTGTCATACTTTCCACAGTCAATTCTTCCTGATCATCAATGTTTCGATTACGTGGTGTGTCGCCGCGTTGCTAAGAGCCAGGGAGAAGCATTAGAGTTTTGGTTGTTTTGGCAGTGCTATCGATCAATAGCGTTTGTTGTAATTGTCACACGTGTTAGTAAACTTGCTTTTTTAAATTAACTGTTTATTAAACTGTGTGGCGTTGCCGAATAAAGACGTGCTAGTTATTTGATTTTCTGACATTTTGCGAATAAAGACGTGACAGCTATAAGAGTATTCAGATTTCCTCCTGACACCAACAAGGGGTGGACTGGGCACTAAGCAAACAGCTGAGTGTCAAATATAAGACAGCGTATGCTTGGGTGAGATCCGGAGAATGCATCGGCGACCAACTGGCGACAAAAAGCCAAAGTGAATGAATGGACAAATGGAGGATAAAATAATCGAATGGGTAGAGAATGATCCCCAAATAGCACTTAAAACTTTGCAGCAGAGACTTATCATGGACTATCAACTATCAGTCTGTATTAGTGCCATTGGAAATTACATCGAAGGCAAGTTGTACACCGTCAAGCATGTTCGCCAGCAGCCCATACCGATGAACACTTCCGAGAATAAAACAAAAATGTTGGAATACGTCCAGGGACTCATAGAATACATACGAAATGGACGCCAGGCCGTTTGGATAGACGAAACAAATTTTAACCTTTTCACGAGGAGGAACGTTGGTCGTTCCACAAAAGGTTGCCGCGCTGTTACGGTGCTTCCGGCATCATGTGGACCAAATATCCACATGATTGGAGCAATCTCAGAAACCGGGTTCATCAAGATATACAAAGCGGATCATTTAATTGGGAGGCGGCAAACCAACGGGTCACTGGGTTGTTGAATGTCTGGTGTGCAAACAGACAACAGCACGATGGAACGTAATTCACATGTAAACTTATATTGCAGTTTTGTTGATTATAGTATTTGTTTTTTATAATCTGTTTTAAATATTTATTATATTAACTCTTTATGCTCTCTATAATTCAAATGCTGCTTTCTATATAGGATAAGGCATGAGTTGTCATATATTATTAAAAATAAAGCACGACAATTTGAATGAAATTATGTGCCGATATATTCTAGAAGTAAGAAAAACATAATCTGCGCTTAGTAGAGGTGGAGGACAATGAAATGAAAGTTGAAGTTGTTCGCTATTTCGACGTCTTTTCAAAAAGTAACCAAAGAGAACTGGTGCACCGAAAGGTTGACCCGAAAACTGTGGATGCTTTTCCAAATAATAAAAAGCCAGAGCGGTGTCCTATTCGTCTATACTAAAATACAGGTCGCTCTGCCCAGAAGACATCCCACCTGAAAGTCTTTTTTATTTAACTGCTTTACAGAAACCAAAACCAAACAATATGGTTTAGGAAATGCCTAGTTGGTATCAAAACTCTGAATTCCCCAGTGAAAATCATTTGCAATGATGCTGGATTTCAAGGAAGATTTACCAACCACTCGCTTCGCGCGACTATGTTCCTGAATGCATTGATCATTTGAACAGTGATAGAAAATGTCATTAAAATATTTCATGATTAACTACTTTTGTTACAGTTGTTAATAACCTTAATAAATGTCATTCAACCCACCATGCTTTATTATTTTTAATAAGGTACTAGTGCCTTATTAAACTATAGTAGCCTATAGAAATTACTGTACTTTCTTAAATTTAAAGTTTGAATATTTACCAGCAATAATGATTTATAATGAAAATGACCTTTTCTAAAATACAAATGATAGCATAATAATGTCAATGACGTTTTCTCAATTACAATTGATAGAATGTTTCTATGCCTCTTTTCTGCATCATTATAATTCGAATGTTTTATAAGGTGCGTGATTAATTATTACAATTCCTTTAAGTTGAAGTTGCTCGACGTTTAACGTATATGAAAAGATGAAATAGGAAACGTCTGATAAGCTGTTATTTTAAACGTAAAATACGGGAACCTGTTTTCATAAATATTATTTTATTATTATTTTTCTGCTTTAGTATGATTCAAGAGGCTTCTCGGAGTGGATCTTCTGCGATTCAGTTGGACGCATCGTTGGCTGCGTTTACGGGTAGCGCCCATCTGTACAGCCTTATAGTCGATTTGGACAATGGTGAACCAAGGTGGAAAGCTATAGGCAGAACTAACAGACACAATGCATCAGTCACCTCCCTCTTATGGCGAATGCTTGATAAAAAATGGCTGACCTCTCTCAACCACGGACGCCGACATCTCCGAGTGGCGACTGTCCCCACTGAACCTTTTGTCATGGTAGATCGAGTGACTAATCCGTTTACCGATACCCAGGGCAACCGGGATTGCATCCAGAGAGTTACCTGTATCGTATTCCAACCTGGAATTGTAGATCCTCTGCAAATTTCACAAATGCTGAGTGAGTTCGAATACAATCAAAGCGACAGTCTAAATAGTTCATATGAGGTACGCTGCTGTTATGGGCTCTCAGTATCCCTTCTCCAGCGACTCTCGGTCGATCTGGACTTTACCTACACTGTCTATCTAGTTTCCGACAGTTCCTATGGTATTGCTCGGAACGGTACGTGGAACGGAGTAGTAAGGGATCTAATTAGTGGCGCCGCACACATGGGAATTGGGGCTTTGGGAGTGACGGCGAGTAGAAATCGGGTGATCTCCTTCAGTTATCCTTTTTATCAAACGGACACGGCTTTCCTCATTAAAGTTCCAGCAGCCGAAAGCCTTCTTGGGGCCGCATTCCTGCCCTTTTATCCTTCCGTTTGGTTTTCCATTTTCATCTGTGCAACCATCACAGCTATCGCGATGTCTATTTTTGAATGGCACAGTCCCTTTGGGCTAAATCCTTGGGGTCGACAGAGGACTACGAATTATACCCTAGCCTCTGCTCTCAATTCTGTTTGGGCTCTGCTTTTTGGGCACACCATTCGGACCAAAACGCCCAAATCTTGGCCGGTCAAAGTGCTTCAGAATTTTTGGGCCGTGGCTTGCATCCTCATAATGGCCAGCTACACCGCTAACCTAACTGTTTTCATTACCGGGATTCTGAATGTGGAAACCAATGCGGAAACTGAGGTAAGATTTATTTTGAACCGATACTGAAAATAGGATGTGATAATATTTCATTTGTTTGTTCTTCCTCTTTTTCGTATAGACATTTTTGGTTTATTCACCAAAAGTGGTATGACATTATTTTTTAGAAATCAAGACTCACATATTATTCATTCTCTTCTTTGTGTGACTTTCATTTGTAAAGTAAGTTTAAATTCATAATCGGTTGTTACAGGTCATTTTACAAAATGAAATAAAACGGTAACTTTTACACTATCAGCGATCATCAGAACAGCTAAAACTATATAATGTTTGTATGCTGAGTTTTGTATTTGTAACAGATGAGAAATATTCTATCTGAGTGCCTGTGTTTCACTAAATCCAGGTTCTGAATTATTATTTGTAAACATTTAAAAGTCAGAAGCAACCAATATTTTACATACAATGTCGTCATCAGCTGTTTATAGATTATTTCCTGACTGTACGATACCTGAAATTAAAATTAAAAATAATAGTTTATGAGTAATTAGATATTTTCAGTTCATCTGCGCGTTTACCAAACAGTTTGGGTCAAGTCCGTAACCTATTGGAAGACTGGGAATGACCTGGAAAGCATATTCAGTTTGTCTTAAGCATAATGTCCCTATTTTATAGAAAAACTGTTAGAAAACGCACGCAAGCATTTAGGTTTATATTTGAATTGAAACAGTTACAACTACCAATATATATAAAAAACAAGACGACACTTTCTTATTTCATATCAAGGTATGACTTTTTGATATGTATCCCAACATCATCTGTCTTGCACATCTGCCTCTGACAGAATGATTGACTGTTGGTTAAAGTTTTTCAAAGAAGCTCGATAAATACTGGGATGTGTTGCTGTGTTGTCAATATCCACTGAGTCAATAAAATTTTAGCATTGGCATTGTAATTTTCTTCTGTGAATGCAGAAACATCTTTACATAGGTGAGGACATTTCGAAGTAAACAGCAAAATATCACTTAAAATATACTTTGTAATAAAGACTAAAATTTTGCGTTTGAAATATATTTATTTTTGTATAAAAACACAATTTATTGTCGATTTTCATCTATTATCGTTTTGAATGACCGATGATATTTTATCTTTTATGCAAGATCATATTTATTTTTAATGTACTATTTCCAGAATAGTTTTCATGTCGAAATTATATAAGTAAATACGGTTTATCTTTTTTTCGATCGATCAAACCGCACAAAGACATTAATGAAGTATATAGACTTTAATGAATGGAATTATCATTATTATTATCCTTCAGTGCTTTTATTTCAGAATTGTTCTTTTAAATGCTATACTGCTGTTGTCACTAAAACATTTTAACAAAATGTTATGGCTTAAATATACAGTATATAAAGCAGATAAATTTTAATTGCATTCCCTTTGTGGTTAGATTTACGTGTGATACGCATTTAAATATGTTTTATAGTTTATATACTATACATATTCATACATGTGCGTGTCTGTATATTTTCTTTTTCTATACGTAGAAATAATTAGCGGTATAGTAAGATTTTAAATTAAGGTACACTTTAGGTTTTCAAAAATATGGTTAAGACATATATAATTTTAATTGTCATGGTAAGCAATTCGACTAATAAAGTAAAATTGTTAACGTATATTTTATCTAATATATAATTATTGGTTTTAAAATCATTTGTTAATTATAAACGGTAGGGAGCGGAGCAGTCCTGTGATTTGTAATTTAATAAATGACGGCAAAACGATTAATCATGTATTATTTTCTTAAGACAATATTCGCTTCACAACGGTTTCTCTAGTACTAGAGTAGATTTAAATATGTTTTATAAGCTACTCGTTGGTATATAACACTACTGCAAATAACTTAAGTGATGAATCGTAGTGATATTTAGAAGATATTATCGTCAATCTTAAGCAAGTGATATCTGAACCAAGTCCAGCACTTTAGATAAGATCAAGTAACGAAATTTATTTGAATGCAAATAATTTAGATTTTTCATTCTACTAGATTTTAATAATTGCTAGTTGAGGTGGCCATGGTTTAAATCCAGTTAACAATGATGAATTATTGAATGGAAAATCAGTATTATCTCGATGTAACATGAAATTCAAATCTCTACTTGAGTGAATGTGGCGAGAAATATTAACTGTTTAATTCGAGAGTTTATCGAATTTGAGTTTGATATTCAATTTAACATGTAGGGTTTTAAATGCCGGATACTGGTTGTGTTAAAAACAGGCGGAAATTGTTACTGCAAATAAAGAAGATTTGTTTCTGGAAAATAGGCGTCAGTAAGTAATATTACAGATGCTCAGTGACATTCTCATTTGTTTAAAATTAAATGGTCTTTGTTTCCCTATGCGGTTTTTCGTTGGTGATCATATTTTGTGTTTAATTATAAATTATATGTTTTAGTTATCGTATACAATTTTGTTGAATTACACGTCGTTCATTTTTCTCAGAATTGCGTATTATCGCAGAGCCACCAAATAATTTAAAAGCTGAAATACAATTCACGTTGAATTAATCTATTGCATAGTATTTATTTTTTAATTAGATTATTAACTTTCAATCGGAGCTTTAATGCATCAATCTATATAAAACTTGTGGATTAAAATATCAAGCTCGGTAATTATTGCAATTTTAATACATTATTTTGTTGTAAATCCAATATAACAGTCTGATTATTGATATACCACTTTAAAATCGTTAAAAGTATATATACAGTAAATAAGAGCTTATGTCTAATGTATGCCTAATGAATATTTCAGTTCGCAGGAGACATCGTAACTATACTAAATTGTGACGTATAATAACCACTACTTTTTGTGATACTGTAGAAACATATTATTATATTATTAAAATTCTCTAAAACCTGCAGTTCTAAGACCACAGGTTGGGTTAACAATAAAACTTATTTTTCAGTGCATCTCTACAATGCTTGTCGCAAGAAATTATGTTTCTTAAAAAGTAAATAAAGGTTGACTTTAACTACGTTCTGCGTTTTTTTAAAATTATGATTCGTTGTTGACGTTCTCTCCCATTTTCTTTCAATATCACCCGTGCGCAACTCGGCACATAAACAGACACGCAACACCACACCGCTTCCATCATCTCTAGCCGGATAGGAGATAGCTCACTTCTTTGCAATAGACGAGAATACCCTATCGAGATGCTTCGAGCTGCTCATTAAGAATAGTAAATCTCTCTGACACAATACCATCGCCGACTCACTTCACCCACGATCATTTTATTCGGAGTACAAATTCCTACGAGATTTTAGCGACTGTCGCCCTGATTTACCTTCTTGTCTGCCATCTGACTTATCGGAGATTCAAACTTTTCACTTTGGCTTTTCACAGGGGATTTGTGCCAGGAGTCTAAGGCGTGATAATGCTACCCACGCAGCAACTAGCTTTCATAAGTTTTAGACGACTCACGGAATTTATATATCTGACCAGAATGCTATCATGAACAAATGGACAAAAGGTAGACATTTATTATTGATGCTTGCAATGCTAAAATTCTGAAGTTACCTTATTGGATGCCACGCAATTTTTACCACTCTCCTTCACAGTCGTATGCGTGTAAAATAAAAGACAATCCGTGTTTCAATGGTTCATCTACGTATAAGGTTTAGAAAGAATTGAGAAATAATTATTACTACTCTTTCGAAATGTCTATTGATTTTGGATTTTTGTGGCTTTCTATTTGGCTTTTATCTTATAATATGTTAGATGCACGATCTAATGTATTTCACCATGCAGCTATTTTAAGGATACACACTTTTTAAAAAATGATACATGTATACCAAAAGTATATACTGTACTATACCAAATATCAAAGTATGCCATATTATCCAAAAGTAGAGTACATTATGCGAAACATTTAACATTAACACAACACGAGATATTCAAAATGTCAAATGAACATAATCCATTCAACACATTTCTATTAAATAACAAACTTCTTGGAGTCGAAAGACGGGTAACACACTTCATGAAATCACATAAATTAGGTACATGGAATGTTAGAAGCATGTACCAAGGGAAATCAGATATCCTAAAAAATGAAATAGACAGAACTCACCTCGATGTCTTGGGTATAAGCGAATTAAAGTGAACAGGAATGGGGTACTTGCAATCTGGCAGCTTCAAAATATTTCATTCTGGACATGAAACGCTGAGAAAAAACGGAGTAGCTTTTGATCATCAAGTCGAAAACAGCTATAGAGCTGTTATGGGGTACAAAAAATGATAGGATTATAACAGTGCGCATGCGAGGACACCCAGCAAATGTAACGTTTGTACATATCTACGCACCTCACTCTGCAGCGGACGAAGATGACATAGAGGAGTTCTATGAACGCCTTTAAGAAGAACTGGATAGAATTCTGAAAGGAGATATTGTAATATTAATGGGTGACATGGAATGCAAAGTTAGGGGCCGAGGTTGACTCCAGGCATAACCGGAAAATTTGGTCTCGGAATCCGCAACGAACCGGGCAACAGATAAGGACTTTTGTGTAAGTAAGGAGATGGTAATATCAAACATCAGTTTTATGCAGCCCAGCAGAAGACTTTACACTTGGACATCACCCGACGGATTGTACCGAAATCAAATAAACTATATCTTGATCAAAAAGCGGTGGTAAAGTGCACTGAAATCAGTCAATACGTTGCCTAGAGCAGATTGTGGCTCTGACCATGAACTTCTAATCTAAAAAATGAAGTTGAAGCTAAGGATGAAAAGAAATGCACCAACTCCAAGAAGATATGACCTTGATTCAATTCCCGAGAAATTTACAGTAGAAGTAAAGAACAGATTCAGATAATTAGAGCTGCTAGAGAGAGAGCCAGAAGAACTGTGGTTGGAGATCAAAGCAGCAGTAAGAACATCAGTAGAACAGACTTTGGCTATTCAAAGATACCAACACAATGTGTCAATTGATAGCCAAATAGGCAATATTAAATGATGTT
>JAUYWV010107952.1:0-12810 GCA_032274565.1 Nematoplana nigrocapitula
ATCCATCCATCCATCCATCTAAGTACTGTCTCCGACGAAGACGTGGGCAATCATTACTCTTCACATCTTCATATCAATTGTTGTCTTCATCATCTCTTGCTCTGATACTTCTGCTCTTCCATTATCTTGTACTTGTACTGCCATTCATTTGTTTAGTCTTCTCAATTAAGTCAACTGCTGACTGCCTTTGCACTTATTTCCCTCTATCAGACCTGATAATATTACATTTTCTCAACCTTTTTTCTCATTATACACCCAAGGAATTGGAACTGCCTCTTCTTCATGCATTTCTCTTCCCGCCTTTTTTAGTACCTCTTCATTTTGAACTTGATCTGTCCAATATATTTTGAGTCTTTCTCTGAGGAACCATTTTTTTATTGCTTACAGTCTTCTATCCATTTGAGTTGATATTGTCCAACATTCGTTGCCATATGTTATAATTGATTTTACATAGCAGTCCAGTACTCTCATTTTGGGATCCATCGAGAGTTTCTGATTTCTGAGTATCTTTCTTATACGTTCTGACCCACCCTCAATTGGCGCAGAGTCACTTCCTTCTGGACAGGTGGCCGCAACAAGTCTACATGATCGACAAATGTCTGCTTTATCTCGTATTTTATTGTCGAGATTGTTCTACCATATTAGATTACTGTACATAGATCATAGTGCTACTGTTTGATAAAATATTGTGTCGGTTTGTATAATTATTTTAGCAAGGATTCAACTATATGGCCATTGAGAAAACGTTTCCGAACTTAGGATTAACTTTTATGAGTAATGGATTAATCTGTATAATCATTGAAATTATAATCTCTGAGCAATACTACTTCAGCGGGTAACAAATATGGCAACACATTCCCTAGTTTGAAGAGGGTATTGAAGAGATATTTATCGCTAAGGATTAATAAGAGGAGCAGGCAGAATCGAAAACCTACTGAACGAAAAATGAAATGACCAAAACAAGCAACACCGGTACATCTGGCATTATGCAGGCCCGTAACTATACATTTTTTAGGAAGAAGAGGAGGCGCCTGCTTCGTATTTCTTCTCCAGGGCTGGCGAAAGATAAAGAGAAGGGAACGTAAATTTTGTGGACTGGGTTGAGGGCGTACTGTATGTTTAGTAGATTGAGTGGACATAAGTTTTTTTGTAGTGGTAAAATTCATGCACTGTACAGTATGTTATCATTATTTCCTTTTAGTAAAAGTCACTTTGAATGGTCAATATTATAGCAACTACCATGCCTGATGATTCACCCTCGTTAACCTGTGCCGTCTTAGCAGGAGTTATCAATTGGAAATGCGCAAGGTTATCATTATGTAGGTGTACTATCTGTAGTAGCAGCTTCGCTGTATTACATATACGATAGCAGAAAGAAAATGAAGACAGTCAATCAAATAGTGCATCGAAACGAAATGTGTCCCAACATGTTCCGCTACATTGAATTGGTGATGAATGGAATGCAGTGGACGTGGCAACAAGACGGGGCCAAGCCACATACAGCTTCTGATACTGTGGCATGGCTCATGCAACACACACCAAACTTCATTGAACCAAATGACTGGCCTTCGAAGAGTCCAGATCTCAATGTGATGGACTACAGTATATGGAGCATTCTTCTGGCTGACGTTCAATCACACCGCTCGGAAGTCCATAGCGGTGACAACTTGAAGAATGTTCTCACGGAGGCCTGGAATTCCATCAATCCTGATACAATCCGACGTGGAATTTCTGCTTGAATGAATACTTCAGTGCTGCTATGATGTTGATGGTGCACATTTTGAACATTATAATTGACATTTTTCACGTTTTGATTGCATGTTAGTGTTCATTTATAAATGCATGTTTAGTAAATTTGTAATACAACATTAAATGTCTTGACTTTTTGCCGGGCACCCTGTATGTAGTTGGCCACTCAAATGTCTCCAGTGTTGTTGAACTACACACACTACTACGACAATCAGTTGGCCATATTCGTGCGGAGCTTAATAGTCGTTTCGGTGTTGAGCAGAATTCTGTCTTAACAGCTGCTGCATATTGTTCCCCAAGAAACGGAAAATTTTTGGATGAACCAGCTACAGTATCACCAATTTTGCTTCATTCTACAGCTTCCAAGTGAAAAGTCAAGAGTTGGAGGTCTTTTATATCGTATATATTCTCAGGAAGCACATCATTCTCTCAATTTGAAACACTTATTGAGGTGTTCGATGACATTGAACAATAATTTTTTCTTTTCCTGGCATGTACAGACTATAACAAACTCTCATTACGATTCCTCAAACGTCATGTACAGTTGAACCTCTGTTTTGTCAGTGAAACGTGTGAAAACAAGATTGCAATCGAGAATGATTACACTGAGACTGATGTCTAGTTCTATTATCCTTTGAAAAGAATTTGTCTTGTTCTTTGGACTGGAATGAAATTTTAATTGCATTCAAACAAATGAAAAATCAACGACTTCTGTAATTTCTCAATTTATTCTACAATATAGATGACGACCATTTTCGAGTGACAGAAGCATTGAGTGGTTACTGATATTGCATTTTAATTTAGATTTTTTGTATTTTGTAAGAGGATATTTTGTATGAAACATAAGAAATAAATTTGTATAGTCACCCCAGAGATTTACAGAGATGATATGTTGGTGTTTAGCTTTTAATTGTAACTAGTTAAAATATTGTAAACTGCAAAATGCTTGTGATTGGCTGTATTAACTCTCATCGAACGCAACGCGTCCTCCGGGGCCAGGGCATTAGTAAAATAGACATAGATTGTTTAAAAATAGAGCTATACTGCTGGTTTTCAATGACTTTTCCTAATTATAGGTTTTGTCGAATTTTATGTAAACTATAAAGTCTTTTGGCGCCAGAAAAAACGCGACTGTTAGATGTTATAAAATAGAATGCATATTGTAAACCTATGAAACAAAACGTTTAAAATAAAATAAAAATTTGTTTAATTACAAGATATACAAATGATATTGGGTTAGTACGTAAGCAGTACAAATTCTGATTTAACAATGTTCACAAACAATACGACTGTGTTTCGAGCACACATGTCGCCCACACATACAAATGACATAGTGTTAGTAAGTAAGCAGTACAAACAGTTCCCAAACATCCCTGAAGGCTGCTAGTTTGTCCGTCTGGCGTCTTTGCTCTCGCGTTGTCTTGTCATCGAAACGGAGGAAGCGAAGTATCTGCTTGAATCTTTCTAAGGCCATCACGGTTATAAAGGCAGGGTTCCCTCCTTGTTCGTCATACACTTCAACCATGTACCGGTCACCATCACGCATGACGCCGCCCTCCAACAACAAACCAACGAAGGCAAACATTTCCGCTTCGGACACAGGATATCACAGATCACGGATGTATTGTGATGTTTCAGAGAGGCGAGGACTCTAGCTGCTTCGCAGTTAGTCTCAGTGACTACCAGTCAATTAATTTCCGGAGTGTAAAACAGCAAAAAAGAGTCCAAAACAGAATTACATTCGAGATTTGCCGGAATTTCAGCCTCGATGTTTCTGAATAACATTAGCCGCAGCCCGTCGTCCTGGTCGCCTGACTGGGTTTAGGGAGTATCTGGTGCTACGAAAGTCGAAATCCCATTCACCAACATTTTGCGCTTCCACAAAATCGTCAGCATCGTCTTCAAAATCTTCATCGTCTTCCAAACGTGATCGCTCTCATTGTAATAGTCAACAAAATAATCGCTAAAATCACTCTCCTCCACTAAATTCTCCAAAAAAACGTTCCTGTTCGCGTATACGTTATGTTTTCAAACTGCAATATACTGCATTACGTACAATATATATGCCTAGGAATTCATAGAAGTACAATATACTAGATATTTTGGATTTGTGATTGCCGTTTGTCATTTCTATTTTTAGTGTATGCAGCCACAGCCAATGTCAACATGACATTTATTAGTGTTTTCTATGTTTATAAATTAGAATATTTTGCTGAAAATAAAAATATAACTATTTCACAGGAAAAAATATTTAAAAGCTATAATAATATATAAATATTTAATCCTTCGACGTCAAAAATATTGACATACTGAAAACTCTGTTTTACAATGTATTTCTGGAAATACATTTTTTCGTTTTGTATTGCACCCCCTAATTTTTATTCCGCCCCCCCCCAAAGTTTCATTATAGCTACGTGCCTGCTTGTCTTGTCTTTCGAACATTACATTTCTTAATAATTATTTATTCACATAATAGAGAAAACTTGCTTTCAATATGAGTTCGATTTTTATTTAAAAAAACAATCGAAAATTTCTTATGAAGAATGTGAAATGGGAAAAATAGTTTCTATAATAATGCTCTCATACGGAAATTCATATAATAAAAAATATCAACTTTATTAAATAACAGGAGTTACAGACACTTCTATGATTATGTTGCAGTCTAACACTTGATATAATGGTCTTGTTATGAAATATTAAAGTAAGGGCTTTTCATACTTTGATTCGAAAAACAATGTTTTAAAGAATTGAAACATTCATAGGATTCTATATTTAGATTCAGCAATAGAATAAGAAAACAAGAGGTGAGTAACGCTTTATGTAATATCTCGATTTATTTGTTTTATATAATTAGACTAAAACAATATATTGTCAAAAGCTTTAATTAGAGTGCGTCGCAAAAGTAAATGTTTGAATGAACTAATATGTTTAAAATCATAGTAGGTATCAATTTCAATTTCATCAGCTGTAAAGAATTATACTTATTAGATTTCGCTTTCGTCGTAAGTTATGCTCGTTGCTGCATAATTTCGGCTTTATTTTAAATGTGTTATGTAAGTATTTCTTTTATTAAATATTCGATTTTGAAATGTCAGGAGTATGCTGTTTAGTCTGTTTAGTGTAGTCTAATATTTCTTTATTGACATTGTTACTGAAAGTGAATAATGAAAGTTTATATTTAATATTGATTATTCTTAAATTTTAGTTAATTTGTTTATGGCCGGGTGAAGCACACCACGAATTTAGTGTTGTAATTGGGTAGGCATACAAGTTAGTCAAATTAGTTATAAATTAACAAGTACAACCTATCCTATCACCTATGGCTATGGCTATGGGCCGGCTATGCTATGGGTATGGCTATTTCTAATTCCTCATTTAGATTTAGTCAACATATATTGTTGTGCCAACTAGAATAAATAAAATAGAAATATACAAAATTTAGTTTATCAATCTTTTTGAACGATTAAACCCATGGCCATAAACATATGCTTTTGTCATAACTAAAATATGATAGTTAGGAATAATATCAAGCATTATCTAATCCTAAACATATTATTATTATATGACATATTATATAAAATATTCAAATCCATTATTTCATAAAAAGAAATTAACTTCATCAAATAGTGACTCATCCCTATATAAAAGATACAATAAATGACAAAAAGTTATACTTATTATAGACAACATTATAATCTAAGGACTAAGATAGTAAAATTTTATTAAACTATTATTTTTATTCAATACCCACATCTCCACCCAACCTAATACTAATATATATAAAATAAAAATATTAATTATATTAAAAATTAACTTTTACATAAAAAAGAAATTATATATATTACTACTTGACCACAGACACAATACCGGGGATATTTGGGCAAAAGGTAGAAGATGATGGGATAATGCAAATATTATATGTTTTCTTGAGATTAATCTTAAGTTCGACTTTGTTGGCCCATGTCAACATGTTCTTGTGTTCCACCAGTAGCACTCTATTTATAAAGTCGAGAAGAGAAATCATACATGTGTAGTTGTTAGTGTATTTTACCACTTTGTTTCTTTGGTTGCATGGGTTAAGAGAGGCAATAGCAACATTGAAGAAAAAAGGGCTAGCAGTGATCCTTGAGGGATGCCGGAGATGACAAGTAGAGTTTCACTAATAGTGTTCTTTATTTTGATAGCTTGGAGATAGTTTTGGCGATAGCTGATGGCCCATTGTATAAAACTAAGAAGGAAATTTAAAGATGTGAGTGATTTGACAATAGTTTCATGGCCTAGTTGGTCAAAGGCCTTGGAGAAGGCATAAGCTATCAAGGCAATACCTTTCACTTTCTCTTGATCTAGGAGGTAAATGATGTGGTCGTGTAAGCATATGAGAGCTGCTAGAGTAGTCGATGACTTTGGGTAGCCTCCAAACTAATTTAAGCCAAAACCTTGTATGAGTATTTCTTTAATACCCTTCTTTAGTACAAGGAATTCAAGGATTTTGGACAGGATTTGGTAATAAAGATATTGGGCTAAGGTTAGTTATATTAAGAGGTGAAGTTTTAGGCACGGGTGTAATATAGCTAGTCTTCCAAGACATTGGGAAAGTGTGAGATTGAATTGAGAGATTATAGATATATGTTAGAGGGCCATCCAAAAAGTGGACAGCATTAGAGTAAAGCAGAGATGGGATGTAGTCAAATCTGCAGGCTTTGGTTGGTTTAGTTGCCAGGAGTGCAAGCAGAACCTCATGGATTTCAATGGTAGGGTATTAGTCAGATAATTCTAGTAGACTATAAATAGTTGGGCTAGTGGTGAAATTCTTTGCAAAGGTAGAGTTTATCTGCTCGGATGCTTCATACATTGAGAGAAAAAGGGAAAGAAGGCTATCCATGCTTTTATTTATGACTATCCGAATGCTTTGAAGTTAGAAATAGGTAATTAGAGAATGCTGATAGTGATAAGGCTTATTTTCTATATGAATCTTTGACTATAAATAATCCTGAGTAGTGTTTATAACCTCAAACTACTTGAGGTATAACCTTCACAAGCAAACTGAAATGGAACCACCACACCAATAACATTATCAAGTTGGCCACCAGGCGCCTTTATGCGCTGTGTGTTTTGAAACCTATTTTGTCTAGGGAGAAGTTGAGATCAGTTTATTTTGCTTTTATCAGATCATCCCTCAAATACTGCTCACCCTTAACTTGTTAGACTCTCAGTAAGAAACAACACACTCACTAAAAAGGCATTCAATGCAGCACCCACTCCAAAATATGCTCCAGCAATTGTGTATGCACCAACTTCTGCTCACTGTCAGTCAGGTGTCAACACACTTCCGTCAAACTTTACCTCTCCTGCACATCACCGATAGTCTTCTTTACAATAGCTGCCCAGCTCAGTCCTCGCATTCCAACCATTCCATCCAACCACCCAGCAATACACAGAGACGATTCTTATCATTTTTTCCATTTACTACCACTCTTGTAAATGCTCATTAGGCCCCAATATTGTATTTATTTTTCTCTCTTTCTTTGCAACTATTGTCAGCTTGTTCCTTTCTCATTTCCCTGTGTTGATTCCCAATACACAGGTTTTTGTTTTTCATATATAATTTTTTCTAATCTATAGTAAAATGCTTTATTGTCATATTCACTTGCTATAGTTATGACACTTTATTATATTTTATTATTTTATAGCTGGTCTTATTAGCTGCAATTATTTGTTTCAATCTTTAACTCATCTTCTGAGAAGGGTTTCTACTTTTCTCTATTGTATGCATTCCAAATAGTATATAGTCAATCTCCAACCAATCTATCCATTCTTGGACCATGTTCTCTATCTTCCTTTGATCCATGTACCATTCATTTTTCCATTTGGTCTAACAATATGTCCAAAGTATTGAATCTTCCTTTCTTTAACTTTCTACAACAAATATCTTTCGCCATGCCATCTCTAGCACTTCTTTATTAGTCTTCCTATCTGTAAAAATTAGGAACATTCTTCTATATGTCCACATTTTTCAAATGTATTGATCTTATCTATCAACTAGTTATCTAAGGTTCAAGAAAAGTTAAGAGCACATAACACTAGCATCCTTTTTCTTAATTCCAAAAACACATTTCATCTTTGCAAAGGTATTTTTTGTTATACCTATCATTGACCAGACTTCGCAGTTGCATTTTCCATCATCGGTTATTAGCTATCCTAGGTATTTCAACTTATTCAAGGATTTTATTATTTACTGAAATCTCTACTCTAGGTGTTTCTTTCTTATTGACTACCATTTTCTCTGTCTTTTTCACATTTATACTTAATTCCTTTTATCACTTGTTTTTTAACTTTCTCTACAATCTTCTATAAATCCTCTTTTGATTCATCTATTGAACAGCTGCTAAATAAATTATATTTTTATAAACTTCTAGCAGCTACTAAATTAATAAGCTCCTAAATTTGCCATCATCTAATTTTTAGGATAGGCTAAATCTAGCAGTATATAACCATACATGAAATTCACAAAAGAGAACCAATAAGATAAGAGTAGTAGTCAATGACTTAAAAGCTTTTGAATTATGAAATAAGGTCTGTTTCATATAAATTAGGAGCTGCAAAATTTAATCATATATTTACTACTAAATTTTAAATTTTATGACCTCTTCCTTAATGTGTGGGCAAATGAACTAATAGGCCCACTGACTGGCAATAACAGTAGATATCTTCTCTACCCTATGACATCAGGATACAATGACTCAAGCGATCTATTATTATTTCATATTTTGCATGATGACATGCTACACTGACAGACCTCAGTGTCTATATAGGATCAAGTGTTATTCGAATCAATAAATTTTATAAGCTATTTAACAATGTTTTAATGAAATAAGCACCAGGTATATATTGCTGATTAGGTATAGTAAGGCAAAAAAAAGCTAGAGCTGTCAATCATATTTTACAACTGACTGCTCAGGCATTTAGTAGTATCTTCTAGATGCTTTATTGAAACATTTACTTGCTATACCAAGAACAATGCTAAATTCTGTTCAGGTATCGCATGCCTATTTTATGAAAAGATCCTGAACTTAATGAACCAATTTTTTCATCAATATATATATATATATATATATATAAATCATATTGTTAATTAAATAATTATATTAATTTTAAACAACATTTTAATAATATTAATGACGGTATACATTAAATCATATATTGAGCATATTACTATTAATATTATTAAAAAGTATTTAATTTGAAGTAAGGTTTAACTGTACTTATTAAGGCATAATATGAGAATTAGAATGTTAGTAATATACAGCATAAAAATATGAAATCCTTTATTATACGTAATATATAATATTTCAAATTACTATAATATTAATCATGTTTAGGAGGTGACACTATGTAGACTAAGGGGTTATTGCAGTCTAACTGTGTGGGTTCATATTTTAAATCAAGAATGGATAATAAAATTATTAGAACTGAATACCTTACACTCCATTAAATAAATAGGTGGAAGATGTAGCTTCTTATACTAAATCAACTATAGTCTTGCAATTTCTTTAAAAACTTCATTGCTTAGTTTAAATATAGCCTTTCAAAATCAGAAAAATATATGTGTGAATACATCAAAGTAATGGTATAACATTGAAGGTTGATTACTATATACTTATGTGGATTTGTTTCTAAACATCTAAAAATGTGAGAGAGGTAAATGAAAAGCATACTTAACTCATAATGTACCAGTCTCATTACACAGTTAGTCTGGTAAAGTAATTTATTTTTTACTTTTTAGTATTGCATTGAAAAATAGGGTAATCTTATTCCTTATGATAAAACATATACACTCATTGACAAGAAATAATGGGACACCTCAATTCAGCTATAACATGTAGGTGTCCCAATTTTCTTCAACTCTCGAAATTACGAACTGCAGTCACCAATAGGCACATACACTGGGAATCAATCAGCTGGTGAAGGTTCTGACAGGGTGTGGGCAGCTTTCTGGAGAGGTCCCTTGAAGATCTTGACCAGTAATGTAAATGTCACAGCGTATGACAATGTCTTGGAAGAGTTTTTGAATGGTGATGGCCATCCACCAGCCGGCTGTATTTTACAACATGACAATGCGCCTCCTCATCGAGCACAGCTGACTCAAGACTTCCTCCAGGAGCATCATCTCAATGCACTGCCTTGTCATATGTGATCGCCTGATCTCAACTCGATAGAGCATATTATCTGGAGTTGTGACAAGAAATTTATGGGAGCTTCAGATATTGATTACAGAGAAAAGGGAGAATATTCACCAGGTGACTCTGATCGACTGATAGCATGCCAAGAAGAATACGTTTAGTAATTGAAGCTCATGGTGGACATACCCGATATTAAGCTTACCACACCCGACCACACTCCTTCCCAGAAAACGCAATAACTGTCCTGTTTAGGACAATGCCGGAAAGGGACAAAACTAACAAAAGAAGTTTATATACAGGGGCCCTATTTTTTATCAAGGTGTGTATATTTATAGAATCGTTTTAAACATGTTAAGAAAAGATTTTATGGTATTATTTTCTAAGACCATATATTTGATTTGTAAATATTATGTATAAAAATATTAAATAATAAATATGTTCCATACTATAAAGTAGACAATTTAAGTAAATTGAATAAAATCTAAAAAAGATCTATTAAATGTTATGTGCAAAATATAATGACAAAAATGAGAAATTTTTTAAAGTCGTTTTATTACTAAAATTATTTATATTATATATGCTTCTGCATAAACCTAACAATTTAAACGACATACTATAATTCTTATTTAATTGGTAATATAATTTAAAGAAGACTTTGTTTTATTTTCTTATTGTAGTAATATTCTTTTAAGAATAAAAATCTGCAATTATGTCTGATGAAAGTAGTGCTTCAAATGAAAGCTGGGTAAAAATAGATTGTCAAGAGAATGATTCAGGCAATCAATTATTGGTAAGTATTCATATTGGTATTTGTTAACAATATTAATTCCAACTAATTTTCTGGTTGCTAAATGTTATAGATTATGCAATATATCCGGAAATATGTTTTTGTTGACATTGATTTATATAATCGTAAAGCGAATGACCTAATTGTCAGCAGTAGTTTAATTCTGCTTCTCATTTTCTAATTTTTTTCATTTCTTTCATTTTTCCATTTTAAAGAGCTAAGTGGATTACATTTAATAATGTAAGTAACCATATTTGAAAATAATATTATTATCTAATTTCAGGACACAGCTTCATCTGGCAATGACTTTAGTGATATTGAAATTCTTGATGGTGAAGATTCTGGGGAGGAATTTAGTGGGTCACTTGAACTGGAGACCGCTGAGGATGAACAGCCTAATCTTCTGAAAGTTCTTCCACCCGAAGAAGACCCTCTCCAAACCAGGGGACTTTTGCCTGGCCAAGAGTTCGTCTCCTCGCATTCTTCCTCCTCAACACTGACGCAATCTGGAGAACAAAGTACTCTGGTTAGTACTGGTTTCTCCGTTTTGTAAAGTCAATGTACTCTGATAATTGATAACAGTATACCTTATTAAGGATATTTGCAAATTACAGAACCATTCAAAAGTGTAGTGATGTAAACAGAAATAATTCATCTTCATTTCATAGCATTGCAACACATTAAACTCCAAACAGAAATGAACTTTCAGACAAAACTAATTGATGACTTGTAGAATAAACGTTTTACGACCCGCACATTGTGGCTGTACTTCCTCTAAAAAGCCTAATATCATATGTTAATTTATGAAGATTTAAAGGCATTATTTACAAAATTGATCGCATACAATTCTATTACATTGAGATTCCAAGGCATCATCAAATTTTGTTGTTTACCAGGCATACTCAAAGAAAGGTTGCTGAGATCATTCTGACAAAGTTTATACCATGCAGTATTTCTGTGACTCACTGATTTCCTGTACTGTTTCAATCCATGCTTTCGCAGAGACGCTGGCGTATGGCTCGAGGTCGTACGAGTTTACGCCATCATAGTTGGCTATTACTCTTAGGGCAAGTACTAGTATTGTCGTGGGACATAGAATAAACATATTATATGTAGAACCCATAGAAATACCACAGCGATTTGCCATCTTTTATGTACTTATGTACATATATACCATGGATACGGAGGAATTAATTGAAGCTTGTCTGACGCGGCTGTATGGCAGCTATTTCAAAATTTGAACTGCCCAATCAAGAATGGGGTTATTCCGGGATATCTTCTTATCCCTTAGCTTTTTCATACTTATTGACCTTGGTAGCAATGCGGATCTTTCTTTTACTACATGATTAATAGTTTTTCGTTTTATTTGTTGGTGATTTTGTTCTGTTGTGATAAAGACATAAAACAATACCTTTGACAGTATACATCGACATTTTAGGCTGTTGAGTGGACAAGCGAATTTTCGAATGAGTTCTCAGATCTCACACTCCCCACCACTACTCACCACTTGGAACCACTGAATGCAGTGGAGACACTGCCTCCCATCGCCATGGCAACTAGCGCGGCATCCAATCATGACGGCGCTCTGGTGAAAAAGGCGGCGTCAATCAGCCAATTGGAAACTGGGGAAGCGATCTTGTTGCCTGCACAGACTGTCAGTTTGTGTGATAGTAAGATGTTTGACTTTGTCATAGTCAATAGAAAGAAGTTTTTATCTTTTAAACAATTAGCCGACGTTTTTCCATCTCCTCATATCGACTTGGACTGACCGATTACAGTATCCTGTCATCTTGTCACGCGACAAGAATTCTGGCTAGGCTTTGGTGGGAGACTGCTCAGCATTGGAGAAGAGGATGGCCATCTCTTTCTTGATCGTGTAGACAAGAGCACCAGAACCTCTATTCCGCAGCATCACAAACATAATGTGTGTGGTGTGAGAGAGGATGTGTGTGTGCGTGGTGTGTGCGTGTATGTGATAGTGTGTATGGAAGAGTATTGAAGTATGTGTGTGTGCGTGGTGTGTGCGTGTATGTGATAGTGTGTATGGGATAGTGTGTATGGAAGAGTATTGAAGTATGTGTGTGAGAGTGTGTG
>JAUYWV010107963.1:0-12809 GCA_032274565.1 Nematoplana nigrocapitula
TTTAAATATTTGCATAATTTCTGTTCTAAATAATAACACACAGAAAACAATGCGTAAGCATGACAGCTTTAACTTTTGGGATTGTTTTAAGTCAATGGAAAGTTTCATAGGCCTATGTTAAAACTTACCTCCCTTACTCCCTAAAGCACGAGCCGCCACTGCGTGTAAAAGGGCTTAAGTAAGTCTATATGGCCTTCCACCAGCTGTTCTTCGATCTGCAGGTCGAAATCGTAGTGGAGAGTGTCATCTACAAAACGTTCTCTTTAGCATCAAACTTTTTTTCTTCAAATTTGCTTTTATTAGACGGGCCGCATCCAGGATGCCCGATGTCGGTTGCCGCGTGTAAAAGCAAACGAGATCCTGGATGGCCATCAGGGATGAGCATCCAGGATGCTCATATAAAAGGGGCTTTATGCAAGTTAGACGTTCCGGAGTCGGCCTCAATCTGGATAAATTTAAGTTCGCACTGTAGCAGAGTGTAAACAACAATTACAGTATTAACAACAATCATTTATGACTGATAAGACCAAAAAATTGTTTCGCGCAATGTAAGAAAATCGTCCATTTGTTCTACTGTAAATTGATGAAATGGCACTAATGACTAATCATTGGCAATGATTAAAGTACATATTCTTTCAATTTCTAAACTTTGACATTGTTTAACTTTACCTTGAAAAAAATGCGTTTTTATGAAAGTCAAGGTCAGTCAGCTGTTAAGTTTTTCACTAAAATATTATCAAGATCTGCATGCAATTATTGGTAAGCTTATTTTTGATATATACAATTCAGTATATGATAATTACTGTTATCTTTATGTCTCACATCTTTTTATTAATGTGTTACGTTTGGTGTCGCATTAAAAGTAAAACGGTTCATTGTTATTAATTTGATAATTTGTCAAGTAGGTTCACGTTTATGGCATCCATTTTCTCCCCGACATTGATTTTCTGATGTCTCCATAAATCCAGAAATTTGTGTACTGTCAATTTAGTTAGCTTGTTGCTATATGCCAGGAATCCTAACCACTAGACCATTGGCATTGAGGAGGTGCAAGTTTGTGATGTTACCTACTGTTAAATCAATTGACAATGTGGTCTATAATTATTGACACACTGAATATATTTCACTCGTCACTATGTACTGAGATTTTCATTACTACCAATAACTATATATCTTAATATACTTTCTCAGATCCTTTTCATTTTGACATTCTCGGTATATAGTAACTATGTCTAAATACCAAGAATTGTAATAACTTTGTCTAAATATTGAGACTTCACTTTCAACATAAACATTGTTTGGATTCCACTTTGGACATATTTTATATTGAATTTATAGCAAAGCTTTTATTTAGCAAATATAATATATAAAATAGCGTCCCAAATTAAAAAAATATTCCTTTAAAATAATATAATTATATTAACATAAAAACATTACAAATTAGTTCTTAAAGGATGAGAAATACATAATAGCAGTAATATATGCAAAAAATAAATTAGAAAGGATGACTATTATTTAAAGCAGAAATAAAATTACTAAAAAAGTTATCATGTACTCAATTTCTCCAAACTAACTTGGGGAGATAAGATGGGAATAGTTCACGAGATGTGCCACATTGTCATTTCAACTTTCTTTTTGCTCTCGACCACAAGCTTTCTATATTCTGTGTGTGAATCTAGGAGGCTTAGGGATCAACAAAGTGTTCTTGATAAATAATTACATTATGCTGAAATATACCACTAGCAATATTTGCAAGATTACCATAAGGGTGCCAACCGTCTGAAAGAATACGTGTTCCTGGGAGGATCCATTATATAATGATGGGTGTCAGTGTATTGGCAGTTCTACTGGAGACTTCAACAAGATAACAACGACCAGTATGACGATCAATTATGCCAAATACCCAATGACCTATGGCCCAATGGCTCCTATAAATGTTAAAATCATAATTTTAAAATATTTAATAGATTTAATGGTTTAGTCACACACATAAACTTTTGTTATATATACCTCTATGATACTTCCTACAGAAATATTTAGATTCATCAATTTCTACATCTATTGGCTGTCCATTGTCAAATCTACCAAGAACTTGTTGATTCTGCTCTAGGAAGTCCACACAAACTTCGAGCATGAAGTTGCACCAATTAACACTAGTATTTCTGCTGTTTTCAATAATTCCCAATTCGCGTGTAATTTCTGATTAAGAGGAATCATTATACCACATGTATATAACGAGAATTAACTGAGGTAATGGCAACTTGGACTGAGTAATGAAGGAACTATCCCTAATTGAAAGTGTCTGTTGATCCTGTCTATATTGCCAATGAAACCTAGCTATCCCTTGGGCATAATTATTAAGTGTCACATGCTCATTACACACATTGCAAAGATGAGAATTTTCTATTAGTCAGCATCTTGATAGAAACTGAAGTACCATAAAATGATCATCTAAAGGAATGGCAGGTATTAATGTAAATAAAGTCATTCTTTCATTCAATAAGCCAGCTCGATACAAAATTTTCTCCTCTGGTACCCCTAGCCATACCAGGGGCTTTGTTTAGGTTAGAGTAAAAGAAAAAATTATAACTTGTATTTAACTTTTGCTCGGTTCAGGCTGATAACATTGTTTAGTTTAATTTCGTTTCCCTGTTTTAAGGACGTTTTCTATGTTTGTTCGATATGTAAAGACCTTTGTTGTAGTTTTTTTGTTTGTTTTATAGTTACATTTTTTCAGCTTTTTGTGTTTACTTCGGCCCAAACAGCTGTTAATTGTTTTTATATGAAGGTTACTTGTTTTTAGTTATTCCATTAGCCTAACCGAACAAAATCCCTTTTTATCTATATTGTTAAACTGTTATTTGTTGATTTAAGCCCAGGTGGCAAATAAAAAGTTTATTATTATTATTATTATTATGTTGTCCAGAATTTTGCCTAAGGGAACAATTGTTGTTGGAGTACCTGGTCTTCTGGCCATGTTGTGATTTTGAATGTTTGGGCTGATGTTTTAATACATGAACTTAGTATACTTAATTAAAATAATTGTTTTTTAGTAAAATATATTTTAATTTTTTGAAAACGAACATTTTTTGAATTTGGGCGCTATACTTGTTTTTTAATAAAATAAATTTTAATTTTTTTGAAAACGAACATTTTTTAATTTGGAACGCTATTCTATACATCCACCCTTTTATTCACTACCAGTTTATCATTTAAAATAAGTGAAAAATATTATTATGTCCAATACTAGCAATAGTAAATATATAGGATATATATTAATATGGCAGGCCATTTATTTAGAAATTTTCACTATATACCTATTCCATTAAAGGGGTTCAAAAATGGTTTAAATTATAAGGTTATATTCTATAATGTTAATTAAAGGTTAAAATTATTCTGGGCATGAACAGTAGAGCAATGTGGTCCAATTAAGACATTAGATATATAGCTCTTTATAAAAATCCTAGCTAGAGACCCCATGCTAGGGGCCTATATACCCATTTGGTTTTCTAATATATATATAAAAAAATGGCCTGCATTATGGTACTAATACATTATATGCACTAGCTATACTGCATTACAAAAAAAGAATTCTTGCTGTCTATTTTCAGTAAATACAATTTCATTTTTTCATTAACAAAGCCGGAACATAGTATGCACACCTGCGATACACCTGTACAATTGTCAAGTTAGCCCTAAGTTCTACCTAATTCGATTATTTAAATTTGAAATAAGGTGATAAGATTGAATGTGAAATGATTATTATTTTATCACAATCACTTATGGTAGTTGTTGAACTTCAGTGGCAAATTATTGGTGCTCATTTTTATGGCATCAAAATTTATATCATCACTAATGCATTAAATGCCCCATGATCAATAGTTACTTGTGTTATTGCATGTTACTGAGAGGGGGTACTGTTTCCATAAGAATGGTTCTGGCCAGCCTTGTAAAACAATACCTACAGCAGATGGGACCTCAAAATGTTTGGAACTTCAGGACTTGTTAAATTCTGAATAAAAAATAGTCTGCAGAAGTATCTAAATAAACTTGTATTGAGTATGGCTAATTGCATTGGTACTGTTATTCATGAAAGGGCAAGAATACGAAATATTGATTTACTATTTGAGAATGTGATAACGGCCCTTTTTAGGGCTAGCCTTATTAGGGCATCAAAAATAAAAAAATGCATAGAAAACATTTATAAGTACAAATACTTAAGTCACGATCAGGTGCACCTATTATCGATTATGAATATTAGAGTATCTCAATGCATTAAAAAATGGAAATTACATTTTTTTACAATGCAGCACATAACCGGCCATATAACTGACTATATTACTTTAGATTAATACCATTTTTTAGACACAACATTGACATACTGACATAGACAAACATGTAATAATCAGTCTTTGCAAACACTCACGTGATAATTTTACAACTCTCTTATTTATATATGCTAATATTTCACCAAGTATAACTATGATGGTATCGATTTAAAGATTAAAACTTCAATGTGAGATTATCGAAAAGTATCATTTTTAACATTAAAAATATATTTTAATATAAATTCCAGAAATTTATTGATATCTTCCATTGAAAAAATATTAAAGACTACTTGATATAGTTCTCATATGTATTTGTTAAATACTAGATAAATAATGTAGTTTTTTAGTCATTTTTTGATGCAGGATGCTATTTGGCACATGGTATATATATCTATATCATTATAGGAAGTTTGATCATTCATTTCATTATAGCTACTAAACCATTACTGTCTAACCATTGTCAGATAAAAAGCTAAAATGTCAAATATTTTTCTGGCCATTTTGTATAATATGTTTTGATGCTATTATAATTCATTAGTAAATTCATATGGATAATTTGCAAATTTGGAGCATTTGTAACATATATCATTTAAAAAATATAATGATTAAATAATTGAATAATCTCCTTAAGAAATTTGCTTAAATTTAAAAAATATACATTAACTCTAATATATAACTCCTAACATTACATAATGTATTTATATCACTCCAGTGGAGAAATCTATTTTGATTAAGTATTTATACATACTCAGGCTTTGTCATTATGATTCTAAATACTCTTTATTGATGAAAGTATTATGCCACTCTCATAGTATATATACTATTATTTAATGCATGCATAAAATTTAAGTCTCTGCACATCTTACAAAGTTCTACTTTACAAATATTGTTCAACTTAAAATATATATAGAGAAAAATATATATTTTAGTTCATAAATTAAAAAAAGATGTAAACAAACTCCAACTTTTCAGTGCATATTTTGAAAGCAAGGTAAATGGGAATTTGTAATATGAATTATCTTGTCCCAGTTTACTAACTTACAAACTGATAATGACATTATTGGAGTTTTAAGCTTTAAAATATTGCTGCATTTGTTGCTGCTTGATATCACCTCACCAACACTATTACTAGGTGGTAATCAAAACGTCGAATTTATTAAATACAACTTTAATATTGTGGATTTCTTATTTACACTATTATTAGCAGGCTTGAGCATACTTGACATCAATAGTTTATATTTTCTAAATATTTTTCCAATTATAACACCAGTAGTTTCTCCTAACTTGAAAAAAAGTGTATAATATTTAAATTATCATTTGTAACAACCTCTTTCATTAACACTTTTCAGATGCATCCACCAAAATGCATTATTATCAATGGCCATAATCATACTCAAATTAAAGCATTTTATATCAGTTGCTCTCTGTCCTTGGCTTTTAATACACCAAACTTCAAACAAATTTGTTTCATCAACAAAGAGGGGCACCTTTTGCCAACCATAGGATTCATTAATGTTCTTACTAGTAGCTTAGTTCGTTTAGCTATTGCAACATTCAATTTCTTTGTAAAGTTTGTTAAGTGGGAAGCATAACTCATAATGTATTCAAAGAGGTATTTATCAAAGATGAACGATGCCTGACTTCACAGCAAATTTTTCTGAAAGTTGTTTCAGTGTTATTGTGGAATGTTCCTTCCTCATATTGTTCATTTCATTATGAACTTTTGTTTTGAATGAACACTTTATAGTTTTCAAAACGAAGTTGTCATAATAATTTACTATCTATATATTTTCAATCTCCTAGGATTCAAAACCTCCTGACTTTATGTTTGGTTTTGAATTCAACTAAGTAAAACTAAGCTGCTAATTTTTATATTGCACTAATATTATTAGAAGTGGTGCAGCTATTATGGGAAAAAATAATTCGCTGAAACATCTACTGTATATAACATCAATATTTCACAACTAGAGAATTATAATTATAATTATAGTATTTGTACTCTTATATATACAATTTGTGTTTTACAATTCACATCTACAGGAAAGTATTAAAAATATTCTGAAACTTTCCATTAAAACTAATCAAAGTTTAATAGGTTTTAAAGAGTATTTTTGCAAATATCTTTTTAAAAAACAACAAACTTGCACCCAGTGTCTCTTGGTGTATCAAGTGGTTTTCGCCTATTTTATTTAACAGTAACCAATCGTTGAGTTTGTTATATCATCTAATGATGCTCCTCCGGTCTTGTTCACTTACCTGGGTGTATAAGCGATGCGGCATATTACATCTTTTGCTAAGCTGAAGTTGATGATTATTAAGCGACCTCTAATCGATTCGATTCTAATATAATTTGCGTTATCTAGTTAAACCAAAAGTTGGAGTCTTGGTGTGAAATTTCGCAGTCTTCATGTTTAAAGGCGGACCTTCTATGATGTTTGTATTAAAAATAAAGTATTCGTTTTGCTATAATATAGATAATTATTTAAATTGATTGTATGAAGAATACTGTTGCCGTAATGAAATAAACGGTTTCCCTTTTAGAGAATGAATTAGCAAGGTTTATTTTGCGCTTATAAATTCTTAAAATTAGCAGGTCAGAAATGCACCGTTAAAACGGATCATAAACCTTTATTGGGATTAATTAAATCAACACCTGGAAATAGTCGTCAGGCGAGATACCAACAGATCTTGGAGGAATTTGTCTTTGAATTGATTTATGTTTGTGGAAAAGATAATGTTTTGCCGGATACTTTAATTAGATTAATAGATGTGGAAGAACATAATGACGGTAGTCATCAATCAGTGGCAGTTATAACTTCTACTATTGGTGGTTTGAGATTGAATATTGCTGCTGCTCAAAAGAAAGATTCCGAGTGTCAAACTATAATTAACGCTGAGACTTCAAAGAAGGACTTTGTGTCCCCGTTAAGGTGTCCTGACTTGTGGAAAATAGATGAAGCTGGCAAGTTGTTTCATTCGGGAAGGTTGTTTGTGCCTATTTCAGAGCGTGAGACTGTGATTGATTCGTTTCACAAATTTGGACATTTTGGGGTGAAGCCAACAGTAAAAAATTTCGTGAAACTTATGTTTTTCCATCCATGTGGCAAATGGTTCGAGAGTATATTATGAAGTGTTCGATATGTCAGAAAGAAAAGAACTATGGACCACCTAAAGTTCCTCTGTTAAACTTACCAGCTCCTGGTCCATTCGAAATGGTGTGTGTAGACATAGTGGGGCCTCTTAAGTTGTCCGGTAATTATCAATATATATTGACGATGATCGACAACTTTTCAAAGTGGATTGAGGCAGTTCCTTTGACCTCTATCAGTTCTGCAGCTGTCGCCAATGCGTTTTTGAAAAACTGGGTTTATCGATGGGGTCCTCCTGTCACGTTGCATTCTGACAGAGGAACTCAGTTCGAGAGTCGTTTGTTAGAAATGGTCTGTCAGATAATTGGAGCCAAGAAGACTAGAACGACAGCTTACCATCCAGAAGGGAATGGGTCTGTTGAACGATTTCATCGTTCCCTCGAAGATCGCTTACGTTGTGCCCGAAGCAGGTTTTATTTGAGTTTCGGGTAACTCCAAATTCGTTGGGTGAAGCTCCTTTTAAAATTCGTTTGGATTTGATGTGGCAATTCCTTGCGACTGGCCGAATGACTTTGTTCGGGGAAATTTTGACACGGTTATTAACAATCTCAACCAATCTTGGCGCGAGGTTGCCAAGAAACAGAAGTAGTTTGACTTGATTTGCAATTTTAAAGTGGATGATCTTGTTATAGTTAAAAACTTGCAGCGTAGACTTGCAGCGTAGGGCGCATGAGTCGCCTTGGATTGGACCATACAGAGTGTTAAAATTTTTAGGTCCAGTCACTATTGAGATTGAGCAGTATGGTAGTATTCATTGTAGTCGTAGTAAAAGGTTTGTTACATAAGTTTTCGTTTTTATTTTTCTCTCAAAGTGGGGAGGATTGTAAGGTAGTGAATATTGATTGTATCGATCGATCGGTTTCGATTGAGTTGTGTTCACTTATTGTTAGAGATCTGCGTGATCTGAGTGCCACCAGTATTACGTAGTCTGTGACAGTGTTAACTAACGTTCTTGGTGAATAAACTGTCTACTGTGTCAACATCTTTCTTGTTACTTATTTGCCTCTTGACACAGATATGTGGTAAATGTATGATTTCCGAGAAACGCTTTGCTTTAGTTTAATCTACCGACTCACCAACTTGTTGGCTGACTTCACTCGCTTTACGATGCCATCGTGTCCCATCGTTTGCATAGCAACCCAGAGGGGAAACGCGGAGAGCTTGCCAGAAGTTAGATTGTTCGTTGCACCGAGGTCTTTCAACACAGACTCATCCAGGGTGGTACGAAATTGGGTCTGAAGTCGAAAACAAACAAATTGAACACTGGTAACACTCACACCACAACACAGGCGTTATTCAAAGTGCTATGAAAAAAAATTATACAATCGCATGAATTGTCTAGCAATCCTGTTGACTTGCAAATACACCGATAGAAGACAACACTAATCCTACGGACTGGCTAGGTGTTGGAATCAGGGGCCTGTTTTAAAAAAACTGCTAGGAGCTCCTAAATTTACAAGCAGCTAATTTTCAGGAGCAGAGGACTAATAGGATAAAAGTTTTATTCTGTGACGGTCATTTTTGTCTATGACGTTAGGAGCTCGTAAATTACACGGTTAAGTCTGTTTCAATGGGCTTCGGAGCTTCTAAATTTAGCTGTATATTCACTGCTAAAATAAAAAGTACCACGACCCCTTCCTAAATACTAGGCAAAGTGAGTCAACAGGCCACCACTAGCTGGCAATATTTCATCTACTCCTTACACATCCGACCAACAATGCCTCGAACGATCTACTGTTATCTCATATTTCGCACAGGCACCCAGTTTTGTAGGTGAATCCCACTTGCTGCACGCACAGACCTGTTGTGTTAGACTAGAGAACCATTCTGATTGGTCAACTACATTCAGTTCTCTTCATCAAGTTAAAACCATTTTAGGAGCTGCTATTTAGCAGGTGGGTGTACTGTAGATTTAGTAATATGGCAATCGCAAGAATGGTGCCAATGTGTCTTACATTGTAAGGCACAGCGGGGACACCTAGCCATGAGCCCAGATCCAAGGTCATACTGTCCACGCGAGTGTTGGTCCCCTGAACCGAGAAGGGGACTGAGAGAAGAGCCAGTTGAGCGAGTTTCATTCTGAAGAAAAACAATCAATAATATACCAACATAACGAAAATCCGAGAATAATCCCAAGTTAGTTTTCACAGAGATTCTATTCAATCTATAGGCTGTCCTAAAAGGTAACTCAGACAGTATATTTTACTCCAAAACCAGTACGATTGTAGCCGATGCCACTGAACACTGCCGGTACATCAGTCATTTGTTTTACGCGACCCCACATAAAAAAATCTCACCTTATGAGGTCTGGAGAGCGTGGTGGCCAAAAATCGGCAATAACCAGATACCGTTGAACGTTTCTATGGAGCGCCATCTTGTTTCCTCTATTAAACTGTCAGCCCAAATGATGTTAGGTTAGTATAAAAGTGTCTATTTTCACGGACCAGCATCGACTGTCTCCATAAAAGCCGTGCTGAGCCAGGCTCTCTGAAGAGATCCGCTAATCTCCTCTTGTCTTCTCAGTCCCGGAGAGGTGTTCCGTATCTTCTTCCTCCTCACCATATTTTCCACTTCGGCCGTCGTATTTCAATCCGATCCTTCTTCTGTACCCATCAAGGGAGCGGCCCATCCTGAACCTCCTAAAGCTGAGAGCTTCTTCCTTCGTCCTCTCTGAACTCACCATTCTCCATCGAATTTCCTTGATAGCGCATAGGTATATTATGTTACATTAAAAACCTGGCATTCGCAACGTCCTGATCTAACTTCGCCTGCTACGTCCTGCTCTAACTTCGCCTGCTACGTTCTGCTCTAACTTTGCCTGCTACGTCCTGCTCTAACTTCGCCTGATACGTCCTGCTCTAACTTCGACCGCTACGTCCTGCTTTAACTTCCCCTGCTTCCTCGTTTATCCAGACTCCACAATGACTGGACAGTCGGTCTTAACGAGGTGCGCTAACGTCCTATACACCTTGGCTAGCACAACCCCCTTGGTCTTCACATCTCTTGACCTGATGCTCTCCAGCCCCGACTTGCTATCCGTGACTATTCTCGCACTTGTCCATACTTTCTTTCTGGTTCAACCAGTTCAGTGCGTCGCTCATGGTTCTCATCTCTTCTTGGTACAATGAACAGTACTTCCCCGCTGCGCTTCTTATTCTGTTGATAATACCATCTCTCTTTCCGTGCCTGCACCTCCGTTCTTCCTGCAGTAGCTCCGGCAGTAGTAGTACCCACTCTCTGTGTTGTTAAATATAAAAACAGGCTCTGGTGTACTGGCAGCCGCCTCAAAACATCGATGATCTCAAGGTGAAAATTCGCACAACGTTCTGATACATTGAGACCCGTTTCCGTGTCATAGTTGATTTTGATCGCCATGTTAAGTTGTGCTTGCAACATCGAAGATCACACATCGAGGTTTGATTTCATTGTATCGAATAAATGGTCTTAAAAACACAGCCATTTTGGTGGTACGAATCCCAGGATAGCGGTAAACTTCATATGAATGTTTCAATGACTGTTTCAAATTTTATTTATTAATACCCCCCGGGAGGGAATAGAAAAGGAAAACTGCACAAGAAATATCATAGATTCCTTTCCTCATTTGATCTCCTGTGTGATCGGGCAGTGTGACGAAACAATTATGCTGGCGCGATATCAACAGAAACTTTTCCACGTTGTCAGTCAACAAAGCCAGACAGACGGTTGTCAGCACTTCAGAAATAATCTAACCAACGAGCCACTCAGTATAAACTGGGGAGGGAGGGGGTCTGCATAGACTCACGCTATACACACTGGATACAATGCAATGAGTAAGGTATTTGGCATGCTGTAATTCTCATCTCACCCTTCCACGTGGAGCCAAATTTTGTGAGTTTTGCAAATGGTACCCAGTTTGGCCAAGTCATCCACAGCTCCAGTCAAATGAGTACCTGGAAAATGAAATGTTGAAAACTACTCTGCATGATGTGTCTATATGAATGAGTCATATCTCCGAATAAGTTTTTAAAAAAATAATCTTGTATTTCCTATTTTTGCGTTGCCTTTTCACTGTTTCATAAATGATTCAGAAGTGATCCAAAAATGTTTGTAGAGTGAAAAACTTTAATAATCAAGCCATCTGCGCTCATTTAACAATAACTGATGTTAAAACGTTGTCGTTTTCGAATCCAACAATAAAAAGAGCACAAAAAATATATAGCATATTATATAAAAAAAAGTTTGCCAACGGTTTTACATAAAAATCAGTCGATTCTCCAATAACTATAATAAAATAGAATAGATATGTTCATGACTACTACTTGTAAAATAAATTAGTAGTATAAATAATTCTTAATGTATTAGTGTACAATTGTATGAAAAATTCAAATCACCAATCAGACAGATGAATTACTGGTTTCAGAAATCGTTCATTCGAGGATTGTCCTTTCTAGATATAGGCGCAAATATACCATACCGTCGTGTAAACATCGGTGAAGATCATAGTGGGTTGGTTACTCGAGCTTCCTAGAAAAACTATTAAATTCATTCTACATACCTGCGAAAGCGTAGAGTAGAAGTGGCGTTTTTCCAACGGAGAGATCACTGTTCACCATCTGTTGGAAGGCACCGACATCCTGGACAGAGAAGACCAGGCAGTTATAGGCAATCCAGTTAGAGTATTAGAGGTGTCAAAAGACACGATGATGTACTTACAACACTTTCATCAGCACCAATTGAGAAGTGATGCGGCACCAGACACACCGACATTGCTGGTAGTCCGAGCTGAAAAGAAAGCAAACAGAAATAGAGTTCGAATCTGACTGAATGGTTTGGGCGGGGAGGTAGAGTAATCGGAGGAGAAACATATGTTGTGCAGTGATGTAGAATGTGTTTGCAGAGGGACAGCGCAGCAGGCGAAGGTACTCGTAGTGCAACAGTGGAAAACACACAAACAAATAATCCAACAGTGCAATAAAGTGGACACACACTAACCAAAAGATACACACGACGTAAAAACGATTTGTGAGCAACCCTGTCCAACATGAAGCCTTTGCCCTCTGTAACTGGTTCAGTGGTATAGCCAATGTTGAAGTACGACAGAGGCGTTTGTAGAGAAAGGAAAAAGGCGAACTGACAATGCTCGAACCAACGACATCGACAAAAGAAACCATGACACTAAATAAACTACAATAAAAGGAACAATTCGCAGTACGATGTAATACTATAAACAGAAATTAGCAATAGAGGGTAGACGGAGTGAGGAACCTCAATTCGATCCTGCCCCGCCGGCGCAGCCCTAGGGCTGGCTGGTGTGGCGTGCAAAAAGAAGAAGAAGAAAGAGAGATGAGAGAGA
>JAUYWV010107974.1:0-12809 GCA_032274565.1 Nematoplana nigrocapitula
CATCTGCTCGGCCTGTTGGACCAAATCGTCCAGGCTGTTGCCAGACTCTTTCTCCACCGGCATTTTGTCACGTGTCAGTCAATCTAGTTCTCTCTAGAATATAACAATATTGAAAACAAACCTCTCCTATACTACTGATAAATAAAAGAAGTAGTAACAATCAGAAGTTATTCGATAAAATGGAAATTTGATGTGTGCTGGTCGCAAGACTTGACGGTGAAGGTGGGTGCACATTAGGTTTGGTGTTTACTGTTAAGTCTTTTATCCTCGAAAATTGTCTCAGTATGTGTTCGCTATCTCCTTCTAAATAATTAATAGGAGAGAGCTAACATTTTCGTTACCCACCCTTTGAAGAAAGTTCTGCAAATATATATATATATATTGCATATAATACTCGCAAGTAGTATGCCTATTCCGCCGGTAAAATTATAAGTTAGTGCTAATGATGTCGCGTATCCTCTCGATCCATCTGTGGGTGAGACAGCCATCTGCACCTAAAACTATGTAGCGCGAAGAGCGAGGAGAGGAGAGAGTGACTGCAGTTCTGCTGTGCATGTGTGCGTGCTTGCATGAGGAACCTGTTATTCATTGAAATTCACATTCAAATCTACCAACCAGCCAAGCTCAGACATTTTGCTGATTAAACCTATAATATTATTGATATATTTAATCATATATAATATATATAAGTATATATATTCACCATTCTGTAGATACTTATACATAAAAAATAAATAAAGCGCTCATAAATTTATTTTCCCTTTGGAAATTTTTCTATTAAAAAACAATAAAACCTCTTTGCAAGCACACACATTTCACATTGGCAGTGAATTAGATGCATAATGTGTAAATTGTGGGTGCATAAGCGATGCTCAAATATAAAATGCACTCTGATTATGTGCAAGACAAATCCAGGTCAGAACAGTACTAATCAACTCAAAGTATATGGATGAAATTGCAAAATCTCGATGTGCGAGAGGTATGTATTGAGAATAAACAGGACTGTTACCCAATGATATTGATATTGATGAGTTGAAACATGGATGAAAACAAACACTGAGGATGTACAATAGAAAAAGTCTGAAAGTTTTGTGGGCTGTGATTGTTTGTTCATATGGTCAGTTATTGTATCACTTTCCAGGGTTCGTACACTTTTCTCAGGATCATTTACCGTGCTTTTTCCATGATATTTACATGATTTTCAATTTTTTCCAGAATTGAGATATACCAATAGATCCAATTTTACGTTAATGGTATATTGTATAAAAACTTTACATAGTAACAATCAAGGTCATAGTCTAAAAACACATTAAGGCGAGGCTTCTTTTTCTTGGATATCTTTGGTAAAGTCGACCAGCTCTTTTTTAGTCACATCTGCCTTTTCTCTTCAACGCATTAGATTTCACAAGAAGGTTTCTGATATTGGTACTCTTTTGAGTATCAAAACACATTGCATTAGCTGTAGTGCTGAGGGATTCAATATTCTTCTCCAACCTGAGTCGTTTTATCATCAGGTATGTTGGACTGCTTTTCGTTTTCCTATCTTTGCTCCAAGTAGAATGTCTAATTAAATATTAATACATTGATGACAGCAAGCAAAGAGATTTCGGATTTTAAAAAAATGCAACCAAAAAATATCATTTTTCTTTAAATAAAAAAAGATGGTTGAGTAGAAATTCCATGGTTTATTAAAATTTATTGAAATTCCAGAATTTTTCCAAAGTTTCAAAACTCCATGATTTTCTAGGATTGCGTACGAACCCAACCTGTACGACTTTTCAAACCAGTTTCTACAACAACAAAACCTGTGGAGTTTCAACAGTCATATTAAAATGTGAACTGTAAAGAAATGAGAAAGTTAAACAGAGATTACAGTGCATTAAACTGTACATACTCATTGGAAATCAACCAGCCAATTACAAAATATGTTTTTCACAAATGAGTAGTAATCTTTACTGCCATATATTTTTTCAATACAGGAAATGTCTGGCCCAGTTTGATTCAACCACACATGTGAATTTTTTATAGCACCCTGTCTTTGAGAATACAGTATTGTTAATCATATACTTATTACAAAAATAATAGAAAAACAGTGATCAAGTTAACACAATTTTTAATATTTTAACACCATGAAATTACATAAAATACCCATAATTTAGTTTCTTAAATATTGTTTTTAAGTCACCTAATAAAACAATTCTCAGAAGTTTTAATCAAACAAAAGTAGGATTTTCATAATTTCTCTATAACTTAAATTAATATTTCTGTTACTTTTACAATATCCACTAATATAGAATAATACATTTACTTTTCCTGTTGCATTTTATTTCATAAGCCATGATTTTATTTTTAACTCGAGTGATGGTGATACTTTCACAACCTTATATTGCTAGGACCACAGTTTTCATCACTTTTCAGACCTTAGCCATAGTATTGCTTGGCTATATAATTTTTTAATATACTTTGTCTCTGATTAATGTTTTGAGATATATAAACAATTTTGTCATTTTCTATTTGGAGTAATTTCTATTTTGAACTTCTTTGCTCCTTTGATAAACTATTAATAATTAATTAATGCAGCTTATTTCCATTTAAGGAAAAAGAATTAATGTTATTCTCAAACTTATTGTTTTCCTTATAAATATATGTGAACATGTATAATATGTCTTCCAATTCATTTAGAGCTTTAGTTATGATTATTTGAAGGAATGTGTTAAACAATATTAGTAATATGAGGCATTTTTATATGATACTAGCAGGGGATACACGACATTGCCCGGGAATAAAAGTAAGTCGGAACTTTAGCAGCAGGTGTAGATAAATTTTGCCAATTTATCAGTCTTACTGTATAGAATGTATGTTATGTCAAAGAATTGAAAACACTTAAATATATACAGTATGTCTTTAATAACTTGTTATGTCTGTGATGACTTAGTTCAAAGCTTCCTGGTACATGATATTTTTTGTCCTTCCATTGAGAGAGTAGGAAAGGAGGTTTTGTGCACTGCCTACTCTGCGGGCTGCCACATATAATTGTCCATTGGAGAAGCATGGAGTAGTAGTGAGTCCCAAGCATAGCATTATGCTATGAAAAAATCAATCAATCATGTGGATCAACCAGAATTTTTAAAAATGCACTTTTAATGGGCTTGTGTTACTTTTATGTTCATTTTTGATTTTTTTTAAAACTTATGCTATTTTATGTGAACAAATTTATAGAACTCTCCTTTTAAAATAAATAAAAAATAACATTGATATCTGATAGATAATAAAAAGCTATTAACAATTAAAAACCATAATTTTTTATCATGGTATACTATATAATAAGGATCAATAAAAATTAAGACTCTTCGACATTCTTTGGAAAAGTAGCCATTTCTCTGCTAAAACCTTTTACTCCCCTTATAAGGACAGAAATTTCATCTTAAATACATTTGAATAGCTGTCCATCTATACCCAAGGGTGAGTCAAAAGTCTCCATACAATTATTGATTACCTCTCTCCCTGTAATTGCTGTAATCTGCTGAATTGAACTGCTATTCAAACTGCTATCTATCGATTATGATTATTTGTATGGAGACTTTTGACTCACCCTATACTTTGTTTATATATTATTACCTTTGCTCTAGCAAGGAAAATAATACATTGATCAAGCAAGAATGATGCTCAAAAATAAATAATATGTATCTCAGACAATTTTCATATATAATCATTGTAGGTTTAGTATTTACAAAAATATTTATAACATAAAAATATATTATTATTCATTTACTCTAAAGACTATTTTTCATTTCATATTCTAAATATATATTAGAATATCTTATATTTATTTAATAGTATTACATCTAGATCATGTTGTATTAATCAACAGTAGTACAGATGAGCACACCCTTTAGAAATATACAATATTTCTTCTTAAAATTAATGAATTCGTAATCTACACATAAGGTTTTGATGTACATACTAAACTTTGTGTAGATTACAAATTCATAAATGCAATTAAAAAATAATAAGTATTTTTAAGAATAATTAAATAAAATATATAAAGGAAGGTTCAATTATTATACTATTTTGAAAACATTAAGAAATGGATGGAATACTCAAAACTCAATGGAATGGTGCATTGACTTAACCCAAGAACGCTGAGATTGGAGATTAGTAATAAGCCTAATAGGGTGATAATTAATGATTAGTAATGACTATGCTAAGACTAAAGAAAAGAGTGATATGTTTCATTGGTTATCTTAAAGATTCCCGCGTCGAATTATTTTTCCATGTATTTTGTACAATTAAATACGAATTATAATTATTAATATCCCAAAGTGTTATGTTTGTTTATAGACATTTCCGTTTAAATATTAGTTTCGTTTTTATTTGAATCATTATAATGGCTGGTTGTCCTTGTATATTGACATTTATATCAGACAATGTTTTACCAGCATTAGGCCTATGTGATTTATCATTATCCATCCATGAATTAATATTATTTTAAAACATCTGCTAATCTTCAAGCAATTAAATGGTTGTCATGTTATGGCCTAAATGCTAATATACGCATCCCAACAACGAGAAGGTAGGGACTACATTGATGGGTACTGCTGGTCCTGTCACACATGTCGCTGTCATCGTTCAATCAGAGACCCTTCTTCCTGAACCACTTTCAGTAGGCCAATCCTTCAAATAGCTTTCTGCACAGGTCTTTCATGCCTCCCAACTCCAGCTCGGTCCTCTTCATCCAACCTGCCGAGCACTCCATCACATGTTCCACCGTTTCCGTCTCCTCCTCGCACCTTCTACACAACCCTATCTCAGTCTTCCCAATCCTCATGGCATACACTTTCAGCTCCAGTGAGTGTCCACATCTGAACCTACTGTACTCCACTCTCTCCTTTCTCTCCCAGTTTTTCTCTCTTTCATGTTTCACTCCATTTCCGTAGACTGCTTTGCTTCTTTCGTGTTCCCACTCTTTGCTCCTTTCTCTCTCAGCCAATCTTCGTTTTATTTCATCTAGAAGGCATCCTCCCCCTTTTTGGTCCATTTTCCTTGCCTTGTCAGCTTCCTTATCCACTTCTTCATTGCCTGTTACTCCACAATGGCTTGGTGCCTTACTTGGTAAAGTTCTCGTCCATCTTTTCCAACCAGTTCTCTATCTCTTCCAGAAGTACGTTCGTGCTCTTGATGTTATTTTGCTGTATCGCTTTCATGCTCGCCTGACTATCGGTGATTATTTTCGCACTGCTCCACCTTTCTTTATTGTCTTCTAACCATTCTAATGCTAGTATAATGGTTTTCATTTCTGCTTGGAAGGATGAACATATCACTCCGGCTGCTTTCCTTTTCTTTGCTATTGTTGTTCACTTTCCCTCTCTACGTTCTCTAACCACACAAGCACTGCCTCCATTATCTCGTCCTTTCTCTGCTGACCAATCAGTAAATATTTCTACCTCGTACTCACCTTTCTTAAGTGTCGCCATCGCCATCTTTCTATTCTTTACTGCGTCTTCACTCTTTTTCCTTCCATTTCTTATTTCACTAACCCTCTCTTCTACCATGGTGGTGCTGTTGTGAAAAGAAGATATTGTCTAATCAGGATCGACAGCGATTAATGGACGCCTACGAACATGATGAAGATCATCTCCTACTCGCCGACCAGCTGCAAATAAACAGAGACAGTGCACGCAGTGTAATACATGTCTGGATCGCTGATGCGCGAGTTCAAAGACTACCTTTTGGGGGCGCAATACGTCAAAGTTGATCAAGAAATATTATAGATTCCATACTCCGGATAGCAAGAGAAAATCTATTCGTTACCTTGGTCAACATCAACGATAAGCTTAGAGAGATTTTACCTGGAAGACCGCACATAACTAAACAATTGCTCGTCATCTCGAGAATCAAATGATATCAGTCAAAGCTGGTCGAAAATATGCTGATGTACCTTTTCGCCGAAATATAGAAATATACGCGACGATTTTATCAAATTTGCCAGTGAACCACCATATTGTATACATAAATGAATGTGGCTTCAACCTTTTCACTAGGCGAAAACAAGGTAGATCACCTATAGGCGATCCTGTAAGGAGACAGGTAAATGACATTCGGGCACGCAATATCAATGTCATCATAGCTATGAATGAAAATTTTGGAATATTTTCACTATGAGATTCTCCAGACTACCATAAACCACCAGGTATACCAGAATTTCATCGACAATTTAGTCACAATAATGCGGTAAGGTTTACACATCCAGTTCATCAAGTTCATGATGGCGCTAGATCACATCTCCGGACTGCTATACCTCTTCAACATCAGCAGCAATTTTATATTCAAACACAGCCACCATAATCACCATTATTTAACCCGGTGGAGCAATGTCACAGTTGTTTTAAGGTCGCCCTTAGCCGTCAGCTGTCAACGCCTCAAGTCCAAGAGGTACTTCGGGATGCACAAAACTTAAGAGGGCCACAGGGACTCACTATGGAAGCATGGAGAGGTCTGATTTTGTGAAACAATGTGACAATGCAAAAATGTGCAAATTTGGTACAGACGAGTTCATCGGTATATTCCTGCAAGCTTAGCTGGGCAGGACATTATTGACGAATTGTGTGATTGTTTGTGTCGTACTAAAAAATATACCTAACGCCTTTGTTGTTAAATAATTTGCTTAGTTGTAAAATGTATGCCAGTGTTGTTAAATAGAATTGCACACTTAATGTATTATCAAATTGAATTTTTGATTTGTTAACCTTATAATAGAGACGTTAAGGAATTTCTAATCTGATAAAATGGATTTAGTTTCTGGTAAAGAAATTACGAAAAACTAAATTTAATTGCATTTTGGTAAGTTTATTTCCATATAGTTTTATTTGTTAAATTGCATTTTATTCCTGGTAAAATGAATAGAAATCCCGGTAAAATGAACGAGAAAAGCTGTGTACAGGTATATATGGTCGAAAGTCCGCGATATAGACAAATTCTTGTGCACAGAATAATACGGGGCTCTAGATGCAACTTTGAAGTGATCACTGGTACATTTAGATCGATTGTAGCTAGCGCTGTCAAGAATAGCGTTGGATCCAGACTGACTGTGATAAGTGACAGCCTTTCACGTTGCTTCAAAGATTATACAGTACATTAATCAAACGCAAGATGTGCGGTGGTTCGGCGTCAGCCAACAGACTATCATAATGACTTCTTACCGTTTCTCCCTCCCTTTACACCTTCCGTCCGGCCCTGAAAATATAAAAGGGAGGAGGTGTAGAACACAACAATGTGACAAGTACGCCTATAACCCCTTCCTTAGTTACCTGTCCGACGTTTTCTGTGTTGTCCTCTTTCAAACTGAGTAAGTGCATGAATGATGTAGGAAATCATATGTTTGAACCTACACAACTCAATGATCCTAATTCATTCTGAAGAAGTAAAATAATGACATTACGGTATCGAAGCTTAAAGGAAAACAGTCAAACTAAACTTAGAACAAATACTGATATCAAATAAGAGGGTATGATCCCGAGTTCACCCTCTCCTACTACTGGCGGAGAAAGGTAATAGGCCTAATGTCTCAGAGGCCGAAAATGAATGCACCTATCAAACCAAGATTACTAGCTACATTGGCTAATCTATCGTGGTTACTAACATCCTACACAAATAGAAAATTTGATCTAGAGGTGTTTTTCTTGTGTCATTCAATATACTTGACGAAATAAACTTACGCGGTTTTATCTTTGGGGCTAATGCAGATTATACATTTTTCAAATTTACCGCTACTGATTAGATGTTTTGATTAGTCAATCTATGGTGTAAAATTTAAATTGAGGTGGGTAATTGGCATGTTGTAATCTACTAAATTAATTTTAAAATTATTAAAAGTTGATGTCGATCTTTAATATGGGATTTTAATACAGTCTTAGTTGATAAAACAAAATATATTCGTAAAAGTTTATAAAAGAAAATTGGAAATATTTTAATAATTTGCACGAAAAATAAAGTAAATCCGATTACTTAGTGATTTTCTCGTGTAATACGCTATACTGAGTCTTACATTTACCGATATTTTTCAAATTTAACCCCAGTTGACCCCATTCATGAAATAATGAAAGCCTGATTTATTTGCTTTTTTTATTTCCCATAAGTATAGAGGTAAACGTTTCTCGCTTCATTTCCCCTTCATCAGAAACACCCTTGTGGCTCGTGCTCCATGTGGCGCCGATAAAAAACGAGAAGGATCTGGTTGTACTCTTCCTGTTGACTTTCCGTGACATCACCGCTTTCAAAAAACCGCTGGACGAAGAGGAAAATGGGAAACCCGGTTAGTAGTGATTGTGTTTTTTCCTTTACTTTAATGTACTGTATATACTATACAATGCATACAGTACAGTAAATCTAAAAAATATTTGAATTCCTAATTAGATTTTAAATTTCTCTTGTAATATGAAAATGTACTTTTTAAAAATGGATATATATTTTACTTTCTTTCTTTAACTATGCATCCCTAATCAAGTAACGAATAATTATATAATTAAAACCGAGAGAGCAGCGCTTGTTGTCGAAATTGCATGTTGTACTGAATGAAAACGGAAAGATTTTTCATAATGTATTTGCTTGCTTCTCTGTGAGCATTCATTACGGCGACCCGATTTTATCCTTGAAATGCTTAAAAATAACTTTAAAATCGTCTTTTATCTTATTTGCAGATAATAAGAAATGTTTCATTTACGAAACATAACGGATATAGCAGCAAACATAAATTTTCAATTGAATATTATTTATTTCACCTGCCTCTTTACGAGAGTGAGGAAAACAAGTGTGAGTTGCGAGAGAGAGAGAGAGAGAGAAAATATGAAAATGTGTGTAACTGTGCAACAGTGTGTCAGCTACATACAAAGATAGTGAGATAAGTACACGATCCAGCAAAAGAGAAAAAGCAGGCGATCGCGAGCCACACTTCCACTGCTCCTCTGTCTCGCTCTGTCGACAACAGGCAGCTGTGGTGCACTATCAACAAGACGTGAACTTTATATTCAGCCCAGAGCATGGCAGCATCTAAATTACTTGCTTGAGAACGTATTTCCGATATGAAATGAGATCGTTTGACTTGATTGACCCACAACTTGATAAATTGTTGTTCAATCGATTAATTATGTACATCTGTTTTGATTACTGAGACACGTATAGCTGTGTAACTCAAAAGTCTAGACGCCTTTTCTTCCAAAAACATTTTTGTATTCATTCATGGCCTTAAATTAATTGTTCTTTACTTAAACCTTTTTTCTGTCTCTTAAAGCAAATCCTCAGTCCTTTTAATTAATAAAATATGAGAAAAGGTTTAAAATTTATGATTTTTGATAGATTATTTGCTGATGCTAATGATTTTAGGTTTGAGCAAATTCGCTCGTTTAGCAAGATCGGTGACACGGAACAGAACAGTCCTACTCCAAATGGATATTGATATGGAAGACGCAAAAGCCAGCGGTGAATTGGGAACTGTAAGTGCTTTCACATTTCTAACTCCATAACCTATAGTAAAATATTTTCTGTAATATATTACTGTAGTTTTCTACTGGTGGTTTTTGTGGTCTATCAATTATAATAATTAAGCAGTCTATAATTTCGAATACAGCTATATTGATTTTTTGCCATAGTCTACTTCAGAGGATTGTTCAAAGTCTTAGAGGTTTCTAATTTTGATTTTCTAACTCATCTAAACAAAAGAGTATCGTGTCATCTCCGGAAACAACAGGATAATTATATATTTGTATTTCAACCAACGCGCCGTATGTGTAGTATCACGCAAAATAACGATGATTATATGAACAGTAAAATCACACATTGTCAAGAGAAATAGAACATTACGTGAAAGTTCATGAATGGTCAAATACTATATACCGGTAGTTGATCACCCGGAATATCGGAGGAAGAGATTGGATTACAATTTTATCGATTAGTTTTCAAATGGGGCCTAAAATCATCATTTTCGTTAAGCGGAATTATATTTGCAGCCATCTTGACTTACCTTTCTCGTCAAATAAACAAATTTTATGCAATCTTCATAGATTCAGTTTACAATTCTTGCGCTCATTTACTCAATTTTTCGGAGCATCCGTGTGAATGTACAAGACTATTTTGTATATTGTTTAAGAATAGCAAGAAAGGTATTTTGCTGCACGCTTTTAAATCAATAACAATAGTACTATTAAAAAAATATCTGATCTATATATAAATAGGACATTTCAAAGTTTCCAAATTTTCTCAAAACCTATTCGTCGTACTTGACATTTTTATTTATAAAACCATTTGACAATTTGCGGTTTGTTGATTTCAAGTGTCAATGAATTTAAACAAAGTTCTATAATAAAGGTTGTAAACATTTCTCCAAAACTTAGTGGTTTGTTCTTCTGTCTTGTGAGATCACCCTCAACTTCTGTAGACCCACATCACAATAAACGCCAAATTAGTTTCTCATTTTCCTTACAGTTAGCGCCTATGACTCGCATTCATACGAAACGATATACATTGCAAAACTTATTATTTCGTGTAATTTTACTCATGTGTTGATAATGGTTTCAAATAAATAATGTTTATTGCTCCCTCTATAGTATGTAAGTGTCGTTTAATTTGATGCTACTAAAGTATGTTTCGGTATTTGTCTAATGATTTTTGTTTTCAGGTGATGACGTCTGTCGTTTTTAATCACGTTTTCAAGATCACATTTGATATTGCCTCTCTTTAAAATATTTTTCGTAATTTTCTAGACACAAGTAGGATTACCCGTATAGCGTTAGTATAATCCTATCTATAATTATATAAATGTATGTACAGTATGTATGTAAGTATGCCTGACCGCATATTGATTTAGCATCACAGCAACTGCTTATCTGCAGCATTTCTCCTACTACAGAATTAAAATTCCTTATCTGAAGCATATCGCCAACTGCAGAATTCAAATTACTTATCTGATGAAGCATATCGCAAACTGCAGAATTCAAATTCCTTATCTGAAGCATATCGCAAACTGCAGAATTCAAATTCCTTATCTGAAGCATATCGCCAACTGCAGAATTCAAATTTCGTATCTGCAGCATATTGATTTATTTAGCATCGCAGCAAAAACATCGCTTTTGAGGGTATTTTCTGCTGTGGGCCTCTCATTTAGAAATTTTGCATCTCGTGGCTATTTTTCCCATGTTGGCGTAGCATTCTTTTGAGTCATCAAGCATGCAAATCCGTCAAGAGAGTTGGGAGAAAAATACCGGGCAGACATACCCACATACATACATTTATCTAATTATAGATAGGATTGAATAATATAAAATTATAATTTAGTTGTACGTGAATTTAACAACTATGTACAGGCAAATCCAAAGAATCTAACTTTTCACTAAAACACAGCCCGTCACATCGAAACTTCGTAAATCTTAGTAGGATCTTGATTTTTCTGTATTTCTTGATGAAACCCAATAGCAAACTAATAGGAACTTATTAGGAACTGTCAAGAATTATTTTCTTGATGAATCTTAGCAAGTTCTTGAAATACGAAAAGTCCTGGTAAGAACTTAATATGATCTTAATAGGAATTTCTAAGATTTACCTTCATTAAATATTAATATTAGAACATTGAACAATCTTATCGTTTCTTATTAAGATCTTACTTATTCAAGTTCTTATCAAGCTTTTTCAAGATTTTCTATAATTGTACTTTGTCCCGATGTAAAATGAAGTCAGGGGCCTTTCAGGACACCCTGTGGGCCAAGGGTAATATTGGGCCATAATAAAAAGTTTAAACTATTGTCAAAATATGTTTTATTTCGGTTAATTCATGTACTGGTTAAAAACTTTGTCCGTTTTTTACAGAAAAGTACTTTTGGGAAACGACTGGTTTTTTGGGCCAGCCCCACTTTGGGGAAAGGACTGGTTTTCTTTGGGCTAGTCCCACTTTGGGGGAAAAGACGGGTTTCCCCATTAGAATCCCAGCTGTGAGCTTTCCTTCCTGCTAGTCCGCGATTACTATTGTATATACTATAGAACCCTTTACGTAACAGTCACGTAGGCACAGCAAGCAAGACAGAATAATTGCTCACAGAATCAATATTCTGATTGCTTAGTTTTCGTTTTGTCCCCCCTGCAGCACTGTCCAATGTTAGGCCTCTGTTTTCGTTTTGCTCCTCTGCGGGTCTGCCAAATCTTGTTTAGGCTAAGTTCTGTTGCTCAATATAAACAAGTTCTTCTTTTCAAAGCAAGCATTAGAGTCTCATACATCTAACCAAATCGTTTGGACTATGTACAGTAAATGCAGTGCTGATGGCTGGAATTCTGATTATTTACAGTACTGTATATAATAGAAATGTGTGGATGTAACATTGCAGAAATTTCCACTATATAATCCTGATCTATAATTACGAAAGTGGCGAATTTTATCCAGACTGAATTCGTACAAAACACACTCGGTTGTCTTTACTATATTTTGTCAACGATTTCATCATCCAAAGTAAAGACACAAACGATACTCGAAGTTCGGGTCAAAATGAAAGCCTCGATCAAAATTGGTAGTAAGTCAAATATTTGTTTATTAAATTTGATAGGCTTGTACATTAGCGCAAGATTAGCTATAGTTTTATTTGAAAAACGTGTCAAATTGTTTTTGAGTGACGCTATATTAGTATGATTTCCACAATAATAAGTTAATTGAATTTAAGGACTTTTAGTGAATTACAAAACTTATATCAATATATGTATATACCGAAGTAGTAGGTTTCACCCACGCTTTGGATCATGACTCCCCCCCGGGGCGGGGGGGGGGGGGGGGGGGG
>JAUYWV010107985.1:0-12807 GCA_032274565.1 Nematoplana nigrocapitula
GATCACCTGGTAGTCTGAGTCTATACATAGAAAAATATGCGGTTAAAAATTATTTGATTGTTACTATTATTTTGGCAGAGCGGTTTCCTTGGTGGACGCTATACAGCAATCTTCAGGTAATTTTATTTTAACTTGTTAGAAGGTACAATATGTACAGTATACACATTTTTTTGTATCGAAACTCTACCCCCTAGTGAGCTTCTGCTATCACGTACCAATCTTCGCTCCACTCCGCTGCTTACACAACACGAAGCCGAGTATCTAATGCTTTTGCTCCTTTCTCAAGCTTATTACCAACGTGCAACATGTCCCCATTTCTGTTCACTCATTATTATTACGGACAAGCTATATAAACGGATTTATTTATACTTTCCTTCGTAATACCCTCTAATAATAAAAACAGTATAAAAAATTAAAAACGCAAAAAGTGTAATATACCGTATTTCTTCCATTAAACGCATCAACAATTTATTTATCAGAATTTAATAATTAATCTAATCGTTATACAAACAATAAAGTAGAAAGAAAGCGAAGAGTTAGGTTTGGGAAATTGTTTGACAAAGAATAAGATTAGGAGAAAAATGAAGTGAAATCGCTGACAAGGATACAAACTTGAGTCACAAACTACATCGGTTCTCCACAGAATACAGCCAAGTAAACCGCACTGAGTGTTCACAGTGGAATGACAAGTAAATACATTTGTAAATTGACGTTTAAGAACAGGATAATTGTCCAACCAAAGAAAATCGAAGTTCAAACATCTATACCTGCATATAAGAACTAATCAATGCATTTGCAAAAAATACTACGAATACAACTTATTTTAATCCACAAACCATTACCATTACAAAGATTCACTGCAAGGGTCTTCTTGACTGCCCTATGAGTATAAAGGCATAAAGGTATTGGCGGTGACACCGACCATTATACTATAGTCTCGAAGATTAATTGGCATCTTTGAAAACCCATATCATCAAATCCTCTGGTGTAGATGGGTTCACCTACGGGGCATTGCAGTCGCTGCCGTAGCCCTGACGCTACAAGTGCCCCCGGGTGGATTTCTATATCCGCGACAAGTGCTGCAGTCCGCACAACTTTCCCGCGAGCCTAAACTGGGTGAGCCACGCAAGCCAGAGTGGTACGCGTCCCAGTGGGGAAAGTTAAGACCTGATGACCGACGTTCAGATCCGATTCACTTTTTAGACTTCCAAATTAAACTCTGCTTTAAAGCATGTGTTTAGCGTAAAGTGGCCTAGCTGGATGGTGCGAAAGAAACAACAACATCCCTAAGGAGAAAAAAGGCTGTTGATGACACAAGCAAAATTGTTTTGTTGAGAAATCAATCAAGTTTCATTTATGCACATTTCGTTTACCAGAAATACAATTAGATGGCCACGTTCAGGACATAAAAGAAGACCAAACACACTGGCTAACATCGAAATATGTAGATTATTTTTAAAAGAATTGCAATTAGCACAATTATACAAACTACCATTGTTTGACAAAGCCGCATCCAAAGTATAAGGGAACACACGGCTCAATTTGAAAGGGTTTCGCATTACCGCCAGATAGACATGATCACAAGCAGCATGATTGGTGGCAATGGGTAAGTTTATGTTGGGTTTTGAAAAGGTTTTGAAAACTTTAGGGACTGGATTGAACCCTGAATTAATATCGGCAAAAGGTTCCCAAAACTCTAAAAAGTTTGGTCTTCAGTTCGGTTTTCAAAACCAAACAAACTCACCCGATAGCGAAAGTTTGGCTGGCTGAGAGCAGTAACACAGGAGGTTGGTCACTCCCTGACAAGCACGTCAAGTGTTTTTTTAATTCTCTGCTGCAAAGGGCGTCTTTCACATTTTGTTTTAACGACGAGATAAGAATCTCAAAACATCGAAAACAATATACAGTATTAGTCTCCCAACTTGTTTTCTATTCGGTTTCTGCTTAGAAACAGGACAAATTTTGTCTGATTTATTGTAAATGTTCGAGGAAAATTTGTTATCAAAAATAAAATAGATGGGGAAACCCTGCAATACTTACAGCCCTGTATCTGGAGGAATACAACATCCAAAGAGAATAGGAGAAAAATCAGAATTGACAATAACACACAGAGTCGTTGATAGAGTCAACTTTTGTGCTTGCTTTACCGTGCAGCCAGTGCTGCACCGCAATTGTTCGAGGGAGTTCAGTCTTCTAATTGGATGATCATATGACCATCGTGGCTTACCGCAGAGCACTCAACCACCTGCTCTATATATTATATAATACACAGAAGGAAATCTAATCTCTCCGTTTCAAATATACACATGCCAGAATGCAAGCATGAGACAACATCTTTCGTTTTATACTAGTCCAAGTCAACGCCATTGCTTCAATCTCGCCTTCTTCGTTTTTTTGCGGCACTGACGACGCCATTTTTCGAGGCGTTCACCAAAGCGCAGCGCTGTCTAGAGAATACTTCACCACAAGCAAGCAAGACAGAGTAAGCCTTTTCTCGAGTGTGTATTCACTAGGTCGGCTCATATCGAGACCGCTTGATTCTTTCTAGTACAGGTCGAAGTCCATCACCTGGAGACGTAGATTATAAGTGCCGGTATTGATATTGAAACTGTAGAGCGTGAGTATTGCGCTAACATTGCTGGGATAACTTCACACGTATGTAGGACATATAACGTTTGGTGGGATTTATAAGTCAAGAATATGGGGAGAGAGGTCAAGGTTAGACAAAATAGGATTATATAAGAAGGAAAGAAATGATATGACAACGAAGACGAGTGCGGATAGTGCGAGTACAGTTGAAATGGAAGTGAAGCTCTCTCGTGAAATCGGACCCTATGTCAACCAAGAAAAGGACATTAGCGGGACCGAACCGGGGGTAGTATGAGGGTTTTAGAGTGACAATGACAGCGAGTACTACGCAGAATTTTACGTCAACGTCAAACGTACTCCTGGGAGTGACCGGACGAGTGCATGCTAAATTATCATTTCATGTCGGGCGACTCCGTATATACCAAAGTAGCCATACCTTCCATTGAGCCAAACATTCTTCGAAGTCAACTATCCGGTTGTCCACACGTCCGCACAATTCGTTTATCTCCTCGAAGGCTTCCCGGATCAGGTCGATATCTTCGAGCAGGGGGCGCAATTTGTCGCAGATTTCGTGCAGGTGTCCGACGGTGGGCAGAACAGATCGCAGGTCAGACAGGACACTCTGCGCACGGCGAAAAAACAATCGATTAGATTATAGATGGACAAGCCGAATATATGAGAAAATCGATGATTTTAATGACGCGATTATATTCTTACCTCCACTAATTTCCCTTTTTCTTTTGTGTCCGTTGTATCCGAATTGAGCGTCTCCCATTGAGTCTCCGCAGTGTCCAAACATTCCTCTAATTTACTACGATCCTGATACAATTCCACCACCAGGGGATAACCTTCTTCCAAAGTTTTGCCACTTTTGCACACCTGAAACCAGACAAGAGGTGAATTGTGAAGCACATAATTCCACCCCAAAACAAGTTTGATTGTTTTAAGATTCAACACTTATCACAGTGAAAATAGAGTTCCTTGATAATAAATATTAGGTAACAAGTAATGCAATCATTGTGAACTCACGAGAAACGACATAGTAGGCAAACCGAAAAATCATAACTTTAAAATTAAATAAAACCACCCTCTGTGTAACCGAGAGTAAAGTTCATTTGGGTGTTCAGGCAGACCAGCAAGACTCCAGCGAACTTTCTCGGCCTCATGACTGAGTTAGAGATAGCTGCTATGGCAGTGTTACTACAGCCAAAAATGGATAAATATCGCAGGTAATAAAACAATCGCAGAACAAAAAAATAATATTGGATAACACTGTTTGCCACTGGCACAACAGAAAGCCTGATAATTTGTTTAGTCTCGAAACATTGCCTGAAACAATTTCCAAGCATTATCTATGGAATTAAAACTTTTAAAGGCTTCCACTGTGTGTAACGTCTATTACGCTGTTGGATGATTGATTTCGAAGTCATAGTAACGTCTACTATTCGTGCGTGCTCAGCAAGAGATGCCTTTTGAAGAACCGACGACTACTTTGGGAGGGCTGTGAACAGTTTATGAGCAACGAGATCTTCGTTGATATCTGCACTGGCATCTTCGACTTGCCAAATTCTAGTGAGTGCTGCTGCGGTCTTTTGAGTGAAAAATCTTGAAGTAGGAGTTAGTTAGAAATCCTCGAACCAAGAGGGTAAACTAAGGTCGATGACTGCTCGCTTCAGCGTCTCAAACTCTTGGAAGCGGACAGATGACATCTTGCGTCCAGATACATGGTTCAACCATTGGTGATATGCGCGATCTCCATGTTTACTTCGAGGGTTTCAAACCATAGTACTGGGATACTGTGTAAAATACTGGTATCTTCACAGCAAAGTGTCTTTCTTTCTTCGCCATTGCCTTAGACAAGGCACAAACAATCAGTCAGAAGTCACATTCAAAGCCAACAAAAGGCGAGGAAAACTATAGCTCTCGCGGACCGGAAGTCGGGCTCACCAGTGAAAAGGCAACGACGTCTGACAAAGTTATGGTATATTTCAACAAAACTGATTATGATTTCTATACCATCACAAAACGTCTGTCAAGACCGAGACTTTTGATCAAGACAATAAATCAATAAAAGCACAACTAACAAAGTTCAGAGTTGACACGACATGACAATACTGGATGATACACTTTCAATATTAATACAAAAAATTGTATATAACATTTGAAAAAATCGCAGAGAGATTAAAATCCCAGGCTGTAGCAACACTGCTATGGGGTCTCCCATTTCCCAATCATAAGTAGGCGGAGGACGGCAATGAATAAGTAATGATGTTCTGCGAAATGCTCAACACAGATGGGCAGATATTACTGTAGCTCTGATAACAGGAGAGCATTCAAAGAGTGTTTGTTTAATCAAGTAACACAACAATTAGCTGGGGAAAAATAATCCTAGCCCAGCTGGTCTGAGTGCAGAGAGCACTGACTGCATGGTCAGCTCATATATTGCATGGGAATTCTCTACAGACAAATGTCGAGCAAATACAGGCGTTGCAGCGAGATTGTGAAAAGATGAGATAAAGCAGAGTTTAAATTGACTATTTCTCATTGACTTGCTCTGCTTCAGAGCGATTCGTATGTTATTGATTATATATGATCGTGTCGTGTGGTGTGATTGGCTGTTGTTTTAAGTGAAAATAAAATATACCAGTTGTTGAGTGTTTAAGAATTAACTTTTTAAAAGAGAAAAAATCTCGCTTTCACATCAGATCTCCACAATTACGGAAATTGGTTGTCTATTTAGATAATTGTACGCGCCAAAATACGTCCTTTGGTTTGCAGGAATCTAAGTTGTTTTGTTTTTCTACGACACTAAAGGAATAACACACCCACAGTAAGTAAACAAGAGGATTCGGTAGTATTTCCTAGATAAGAATGTTCTACTGCGGCATTGGATGCAGACAATATCCTGGTTTCGATATTCTCCTACTCACTTGATTCTGCAATTCGGTATAGCGATTGTTGAGATGATCCAATTGGGAGACTAGACGTGCTGGAAATTCGATTTGTTTATTCTCGGCCAATATCTTCCCCGTCTCCGTTACATAGGCAAGATCACTGGTCAGGGAAGTGAGAACATCGGCAAAATCCTGCAAAAAAATAGCGAAAACAGAAAGCAATATTATGCTCTTAGGATGACCAAAGATAAGTCGAGGCGTGAGACAAAGCTGTAATATGTCACCTTCTTTATACAACTTGTACGTACTCTGAGGAGATCATGAGAGATGTTCTCGAAAACTTTCATGGAGAAATAAGCATTGGTAGTGTGAGAGATCACAACTTGCGCTTTGCAGATGTCACAACACTCAGCAAGGAAAATTATCCCTTGCTTAACACTAAGAAAAGCAAGATAATTGTAACTGAGAGGAACAGAACAGATCACAACGATTTTATTCTGGATGACGAGCGTATAGAAGAAGTCACCGTGTTCAAATATCTAGGATCACTAATCAACACCAAAAGTAGCTCTTCAGAAGAAACCAAACGAAGACTAGCAATTGTACTATATGGCTATATGGTTATGAAATCTGGGCAATGCAAAAAGAACGATCAAAAGCGAATAGACAGTTTTGAGATGTGGCGCTATCGTCGACTGATGAGGATGGATATCTTGGTTAGAAAGACGGACAAACCAATGGGCACAAAGTTTAATTCTTCGCAAAGAAATCACCAACAGAAAAATGCGTTTTCGGCCATCTGATTTGGGAGAGAGGAATGGACAAGAGGATCATCCAGGGAAAGATAGACAACATACGGTAACGCGGTAGATCAACACTTTCGTGGACCAAAGACATGACATCTTGGTGTGGTGGAGGACTCGCACGTGTATGTAATCATCAGACCCTGGACAGAGGAAGATGGCGTGCTCTCGTGATGACCAAAGACATAACATCTTGGTGTGGTGGAGGACTCGCACAGGTATGTAATCAGACCCCGGACAGAGGAAGATGGCGTGCTCTCTTGATGACCAAATACATCACATCTTGGTGTGGTGGAGGACTCGCACAGGTAAGTAATCAGACCCTGGACAGAGGAAGATGGCGTGCTCTCTTGATGACCAAATACATCACATCTTGGTGTGGTGGAGGACTCGCACAGGTATGTAATCAGACACTGGACAGAGGAAGATGGCGTGCTCTCTTGATGACCAAAAACATCACATCTTGGTGTGGTGGAGGACTCGCACGTGTATGTAATCATCAGACATTGGACAGATGAAGATGACGTGCTCTTGTGATGACCAAAGACATCACATCTTGGTGTGGTGGAGGACTCGCACATGTATGCAATCAGACACCGGACAGAGGAAGATGGCGTGCTCTCGTGATGACCAAATCATCACATCTTGGTGTGGTGGAGGACTCGCACATGTATGCAATCAGACCCTGGACAGAGGAAGATGGCGTCCTCTCGTGATGACCTAAGCAGAGCAATTCGATGCCGTCTGATAAATATCGAGACATTTCTAAGTCCATAAAGGAGTAGTACTCTCCAACGAGTTTGTAAAATTCAGCCACTGACCTTGCACATTTTGTTGGCGTGCTGCACATCGTCCGGTTCAAAGTTGATGATATCGAGGAGGTAGATTTGTTCGTGGATCCGATCCATTTCACGCTTCACACGTGTCATCCGGGGTTCGAAGTCGGAAGGACGGGAAAATTTGAGGAAGAGAGTTCGCAGCGGAGAGAAACGAATCTGAACACACAACAGAAGCATTTGTCAACATCCTTATTAATTCAGAGAACATACTGTATCATGGCAGACTGGGAGTGACAATGATAATAAGGTTCCAATCCATGAAGAGAATAAAAACAAAATAAGATTTGTTCCTTGCAAACTGAAAAAAATCCCCAAATAGCTAAACTATAGAGCGGATAATTAGCCGGAAAATGTGTCCTCTTATTAGTAACAGATGAAACACCGTAGGAAATCCGCGAATAGCTTCACAGTTGAGATGCTGGAAAGAGCGAAGACCCTGAACAAGAGCTGCAGATTCAAACAGACTGAACATCTGCAACAATGCGACACAGGACAAAACTAAAAAGAATAAATCAATAGAGATAAATATAGAGTGGCAAACAGAGAGTCTAGAAAAATATGGTAACTGGCTAGTTATAAAATATTTCATTGGCATAGTAGTTTCCTAGTTCATCAATGATCTCGAGATTAATACAAGAATTAGATCTATCTTTATCCAAGAAAGGAAAGACCATTGAAGAGAGATGCAGTTATTACTGAAGTGGAAGCTGCTATTAAAGATCTGAAAGTGTAAAAAGCATTTAGGCCAGAAAACATTGTCGCCGAATACGGTCAAGGTGGTGGTGATGCAACAGTCAGCATTCTAATGAAATTATGTAACGATTTTTCAAGAGTCAAAATATACGCAACTTTAAAGCGGCGTATGCCAGTCAATTTGATAAATGGAGTTAAACATTATATTTTATTCCCTCCATGTCGCGAGAATCATAGAGCCCGGAGTTTGTGTAAACCCTTAAAACACAACATAATTTTTGTTCTTCAAAATACATCTATCGGTGACATTTATTTTATAGGTAAACCAGAGCGTGTCTCACAACATAATGGAGGTGTTTATCTGTCTGACAGATGCCTCCTAGCCGCACATATTTTAAGCTACTGATTGCTAGTATGACGCTATCTAGATAGTATCGCTGTCGCGATAATGCACCTCAATTTGCACTATGCAAGGGTATATACAGTAGATAATAAACAATCCGGAATATCGATCTCTTCTCTTTCTTCTTTAAAGCATATAGCTGTGCACCCATGCATCGACATCGGGGATTTTAGATTGTGTCCGCTCCATTCGTTCGGGACATCACACTGGTCAGTTGCTTCGTGGTCGTTTTACTTCCTTCTACAAAACCCTGTATAATCACTCTTGTCCTTCGATCAGCCCAAGTTTTCTTCTTTGGATGGTAATCACTCTTTCTTGTTCTTTTCAGCGATTTTCTTCCGTGATCCTCTTCCAGACACGATAATTTGTCTTTCTTTGCTTCAGTGTGATGCCCAGAAGTCCTCTGAAGGTCTCCGTAATCCTTTTCCAAACATGATCATTTGTCGTTCTTTGCTTCGGCGTGATGCCCAGAAGTCCTCTGAAAGTGTTCATCGGGAAAGCTTCTAAACTCTTTAATGATATAGTATCTAGGGTCCAGCTCTCACATTGGTATAAAAGCATTGAATTAAGCAAGGCCTTAACTAACAAATCGAAATGTAACGGTTAATCAGGCCATGGCAAGCGAAGTGTGGTTCCACATGTCTCACCATCAGAGTCCTGTACTGCAATTCCAAACGCTCGAAGGCTTCAAGATTGCCGGCCTTCCTTGTCTCCTCGGTGAAACTCCGGAGTTCTTCGAGGAAACTCTCATAGGCGGAGAACTCATTTTTCAACGCAGCGTACTCCTCGGGTAGGTCCTCGCCCACAAAGTCCGCCTCGAGTCGCGCCTTCAGGTGGAAGGTAACCTCATTGAGCCAGACCGACATCTCGCCAACTCGCTGCTCGATCGCCTGATTGCGAGTCAGATTCGCTTGGAGCTTCACCAGCAGATCTTTCAACTGCCAACACGCGAGAGAGGAGAGAAGGAGACTCAGAGAATTCTGTATGTACAGACCAGTCGTCGGTAAATTCAAGCTTCATATTGTACATCCAACCATGCAAATAGAACACTAGGACACAGGAAACGCTTTTTTATTGCTACATCAGTAAATTCATTAATGAATTAAAAGAACTTGAATACAAGTACTATTCAACGAAACTGCCACAGCCTCCAGACGCGCTCGAAAACGACCACATTCTCTGGGTTCCTCATCCTGGTCCATCTCCGACATCACCTCAAGGCAGCAGCTCTGGCAGAATCAAAGGTGATATACGAGATTTCCTGTTAAAATTCTTCTCAACAACGACCTACAGTATACTTAGCATTCTGATGAGGATGCAGTCTGTGGAACTAAAAGGTCACATTTTTGGTGCCCAGTGGGAGACACATTCCATGTTTATTTCCTTGGTGTTGTTGTTGTTACCCGACCCCTTCCAGAGAATGGGGGGCAGCGCGCGGCCGCCGAGGCCCAGTAACCGGGCAACTCCCCACGGCCGTCTCCAAAGGTCGATGAGGCCCATCGTCTCCCCAAAGATGGCAAGGCGGTGAGCCGAAGAAGAGGGACAAGAAAGAAGCAGATGAGAAGGGTCCTGCTGGCCTTCTCCGCAGAAAGTGCAAGAGGGGGAATGGGATTGACTGATCCGGTGGAGCATGAGCAAGGGCAAAGTTTTGCTGAAAGATATTACTTCTGTCCATTGCCCAAATCAATGGTCCTTCACTGCAGTACGTATCATATGTCCTGAAACATAACGCGGCCATTTGTCAGTTTCACCTCCTGATTTTTATCGAAGAAACTGAGAATGTCAGAAGTATTAGGCTTCAATTTAGTGAGAAAACCTGCAGAATTGGTCACTCGGCGGAAGAGCGAACTGAATTGATCAAACCGGAAGTTATTCGCCTGCATGATATAGTACAGTAGATACAGACATTCAGGAGCTAACGGAGATGATGGAAGATGAAATTCCGCCAAATACGAACTCTCTTAATTTGTACCGACAGTCAGTCCTCAATCAGAGACCTTGAAAAGGGGTCATTGCTAGCTGACATAAATCTTGAAGCGTTAGTATGGAACCGTCTGCTTATTCTAGGTAAACAGAAGTGGACCTCATCCTTCAATAGCATCACATTCCCGTACGTGGTAGCCCATTGTAAAGTACTATGAAATGATAACATAGACGCGCCAAATCTACTAAAGCCGCCAGAAAGGACCAGTTTAATTTACCGAATTACAACAAGGTAGACAATTCCGGGCAGTAAGTGGTCGGACATTAAAAACATGTGCAAATGGCGCAGAGACGACCAAATCCTGTTAGCTCAACTAAGAGAATGTTGAAAGTGGAGAATGTAGGAAAACTATTGCTTGTCCAACAGACAACCGCAGTTCATCAGTCAAGTTTTTAGAGTTGTCAGGCAGTCCTTCACCTGAAGCACTGTTGCGTTATCAGCGGTGTCAGAGACCTTTTTCTTAACCCCTTCACCTCTGCATGGTTTTACCAGAAACTGTTTGGTAGCCATGTATTGACGTGGGACTCCCGTTGAGGACGGCGGGAAATGAAAAAAGGGTCCCTTGTGGGTTACAAATAGTTAGGCAGAGAGGGAGAAACACACTATACGTATGCAAGGCACAACTCTAGTTTGCGCTGCTTGACGACTAAATCTATTGTATTTTGATGGCTAAAAATCAGCTGGCAATTTCACTAAATTACAAAAGATTGATTTTCTTTCCTACTACTGCTTAAGTTGTGTAATGCAATCACTATTTGATCTCTATCGACCACAGATGTCTCGCATTTGTACACGGCATGGTAAACGACCAACTGCGCCAGCCTTCCCATTTGCCACAGTTTACATAAAATCAATACCACCTGCAACACCGTTTTTGGCAACAATACCAAGCTGTCTTCGTCGAGCAGCAAGTCTTTTGTGAGCTGGCTGACATAGACTGCTGTGTGCATGTGGGTCTTTTTGTAAAACAAAACATACCAGAACAGAAATTAGCAGTCTTACCGAAGACAGATAAGCATCACTAGATGGCAATGGATCATCGCTGGAGGCTATGGACGTATTTTCGGACATCATTTTCTTTCTACTGTACTAAAAAGATCGATTTCATGTAATCCCAAAAAACACGACAAGATAGATCCAACGAAGAACTCCACGAATGAGTTGTCGCACGACGGCGTTGATGAGACAGATGGAAGCGAAAACGAAGCGGCCCTTCCTGAATTGTCGTATATAGAAGAGCAATCCATCTACGAAGACGACGCTCGGAAACAATCTTCAACAACGAATCACAATCCTCACCGAATCAATGTCCAGTCGTTCTCCTTCTCTCTCAAGTCAGTATGACCGTGTGTCGTTGTGAATTAGAAAACTACAAGAACAGAAGTGTAAGCGACATCCAACCGTCTTTGTCAATCAAATTAAAGCGATGCGCTACACGCGTTGTCGCTCGTCTGTCATAAAATCTGTTCTCAACGGTCAGGTGAGGAGTCGTGGTTCGCGAGTTATATAGAGCGACTATAGTTGGTACGGATTTTTATGACAGTAACATGTGCATCTAATCGATTATTGCAATCCACCAGTTCTAAATACTCTCGCAGGTCAAGGTAGACAGATATTACTGTATAGGAGGATGATTCTACATATTAGCTCAAGGTAGACAAAGTGACGTTAAAGAAAATAAATCACTGAGAGAAGAGGGTCGTTTTGCAGTGTAACGCAAATCGGGTAATAGTCGTATATGAGCACGAAATGAACACGTCTTGCTTGATTCAGCAATAAACACCTTCAAAATATAACACTAACAGGCTCCACCACACACTAAGTGAACTGACTTCACTGCGAAACAGAACAATCGATAACCCACGCACTATAACTGTATCAGGTGCACACACCGCTCACAAAGAAATAATCTGAAAAATTAGTTGTAACCTTCACAAAATGAAAAGTCGATCTCACCACTCATTGTGCAGTACATTATTTTCAAATTACTACATTGTGCGGATACATGATGGGGGTTCCGACGTGCCATCTATAACGTGTGACGACCGAAGGAGTACCTGATGCAGTGTGGCGGTCTGATTCACCTGTCTTCTGCAGCTGAACTTCGACGCTAGTGTCACGTTCTTCAGGCATACAAAATGTTCCCTTAGTTTTGTTCAACATAGCTCGATTACGCCTATACACTCCTCCACCGATGTCTGAACAATCCATGACCTTGGTCCGGTAGCTCTGTACACAATAGTAGCTAGTTACCCTGTAGAACGGCGCTCCATTTTGCACGCGTATGTGCTGATCCGCCTAAAGGTTTCGATAGCGGCTTTGGAAATGGCTGGCAACTCCCCCGGGCTCGCAAGAGTTGTGATTCAGTAACTGAGTTAAAAACTGTGGTCAACTCCCATCCTCTGGAAGGAGTCGGGTAAACAAAAAATAGCGGCTCTATTTGTATTGTTGTATTGACGTCGATAACTTAGTTGTTTTCGCGAGTAGTAAAGGATAGCCACGTTCAAACACAAAAAGAACATGACTCACCCACCCCCCCCCGTCCAGCTGTAACTCGTTTCCGACTGACTCACTCCTACCCGCGGAAAATTTTTCCTGTCTA